>NTHP01000228.1:843872-879363 GCA_003416845.1 Oplegnathus fasciatus | reverse complement strand
GAGGGAGAGCTGTCATCCTGGGATGCACTGCAGGGATGTGAATGATATACTGTACAGTAGCTGCAAAAGGATGGAAAGAAATGTGGAAGTAGTGCATGGAACTAGAGTAAAACAGCAGGGTGGAGTAATTTAACTCAGTTTCACTGGTTCTGGTCAGAGGTCTCACCCTCTCTGCTGTTTCCCCCTCACTTATTCAGCATTAAAGGCAATTTTAATTTCATTGCTTTAATTGCTGAAACATAAACAATAACGTTTACTCCGATTAGAGTTTTCAGAGAAGAACCATCAAATTGGACATGTTTATGTATTTTTATGTAACCTTTATTTAACCAGAAGTCTCCAGCAATGCATTATCTCTTTTACAAGGGGGACCTGGCCAAACAGCAGTGTAGGGTCAACATGTAGCCACATAAAAAATGCACACACTGACATACAGCACATTAACACAGGACTTGGCAGGCGTGGTTTGAATATTTAAAACAGTTATATTCTATATAAAACTATAAAAAAGGTGTTTAAATTCCTGCATATATGAAGTTTCTTTTGTAAATGAATCCAAGCCCAGGGTACTGTAGTACAAAAATGCAGTTTAGCAAAGTTCAGAACAGACTCTGTGAGGATTATTCATCTTGATGATCTGGTCTAATGGCTGTTTGAAGCAGGAGATATTTTACAGAGGAAGAGAGAGAGTTTACCAAGAACTGATTTAAAAATGAAAAGGTACATATGAATCTTCCTCCGTCATTTTAACGAGGTCCATGCAGTTATTGCATATAAATTATAGAGATGAGGTTTGAGATAAAAAGTTAACACTATTGAGCCTATGCAGTAGTGAGTGTGATGCAGGCATAAACAAGATCCCACCATAATCCAGAACTGAAAAGTGAGGTGAAGTAAAGTGAACCAAAGCTGCAAAGTCCTTGCCATAAAATGTTAAGAGACATTAGCGGTTAGAATTAATTGATTTTGCATTATTTTTACAATCAATTTACAGTAAATGATTTAGCTCACTGTATTAATACTTTTTATGGGATTGCCAATTTGTGACATTTGTCGCCTCTATGACTCTATAGTTTATCAGAAAACATTAAATGTTAAAATGATTCTTCGCACATAACATCATAACTGTATAAGTTCCTTCAGGACTATTATAGAAATAAATGACGTTCTACAAGGTAAAAGGAAAAATTTATAAAGCACAGTGAGGTCAACTGACTGTTTATAGGCCTTTCAAACCAACAGTATAAGTACAGTATGCTATATCGGTATATTATAATGATATAGTAGGTAAAAGTACCATTGGCAGAGTGTAAGTCCCTACAGGAATTGAATCTGACAACAGTGAATATAAAAAGTAACTACTGTCACTCACTTGCCCCACAGAGATGCCATACAGCCCAACAGAATACAAGTACTTGAATATTATATCAATAGGTGATAAATTAAATAGCAAAAAGGGGTCTCTAAACATGCTCACTGCTGAACACAAGGTTGTATAAACAGAAATTTAAGTTGTAGTCCTGTTATGCTACACAAACAAAAAAAACCCAAGAAGAACTTGTATCTCTGTCTTCTATATCAGCTCATAGAAAGGCTTTATGAACTATTATATCTGGGTTAAAAGTAACATCCTTGCTATGCTGAATGCCATTACCATCAGCAAATACTTATACTCTTCCATGTCTGTATAGGCATACAAATAAAAGTCCTGGCAGTGATGAATCGCAAACACCTTGGGCCATTGCTTTACATTAAACGCGTGGCCTTGTGAGAACACAGCCTCATATAAACCACTGCTTCCTTTCCAGGGAATTGCCCTCATGCACTATAAAGTTGTCATTGCGATTGTGAAGGAGAAAACACAATATAGATATCAAACTGGTTTAGTGTTGGGACCCTAGGTTGCAGAACAGCATCCACACGAACGCCTGAAAACCATGCATCTGAGACCTTGCTGTTCATGGTTGTGCTTGCATTGAACATTTATATTGTATGTATGTGCTGTTGTCATGTCATGATGGCGGTGAACAGTCATGTAACAGTTGTTGGGCAGATGAGGCCCAAGGCCAAATGCAGACCAGTGCCTCTCTCTCGACCACACCGACAACACCAGGACTTCCTGCCCACTGGGTTGGAAACTGCATTTCTCAAGTATAAATGAAGACTTGTTACTGTATTGATTGATGGTGCACTTCAGCAGCGAGGGGCTAAAATCAATGAGCGCCACATGGAGTCTGAAGACTGAGGGCTGAAGACTGATGCCTGTGATGCGTACCCTCCTGAACACCCCTGAGCCCACTCATAAATAAATGAAGGAGACAGTGCATATCCTGAGAAATAGCTTGCTTTGTCAAAGGAAGGGCCTCCGTATACCTTTTTACACTGAATCATATACAGAACAGAAAAATGCCCATTAAGATATTAGATATTCTTCACTTCACAAACACACAGTACAGTCCGGTTTTTCATGGAACAGAGAATCCACTCCTCAGAATTTAGTTAAAGAGGCACTTCATTGCAGTAATAACATTTAGTGTGTGTGTGTGTGTGTACACGTGTGATTTCTCTCACACCCATCATAAAACTGTAAACAGTCTTGCACAGATTAATTGGGCTTGAGACTTATTGAGAGCCAGTAAGTATGAATTTCTCATCTGAGTGAGTCCAGGTGAAATTACTTGGAAGACATTGCCTGTAATGTTACATAAAGCTCAATGGAACTGTTAAAATGAAAACTTGACACCACTTTGGGCCGCTTGGCAATCTTGATCTTGGTCTGTGTAAAGCGGACAGTATCTCACTTGGCTTTTGTGGTTTCAACAACATGAAAAAAACATTCAGTCTTCATTTTCTTCATCTAGTGAAGCTGTGTAGCAAAAAATGACAAAGAACATTTAATGCTTTCAGTCAGTGATGAGGAAATGTTTGAAATGACTAGTTTTGCTTGGTGATCATTTAATATGACAGGTCGCTGTTCCGTCCATTTTGACCACATTCTCCTTCTTGGCTATACAGGGCAGAGCGATAGTTTCTGTAAATCTACTGAGGAAAAAAGAGGGAATGGAGATATTTCCTTCATTTAGCATCACTTGACTCAGTGTTACACTGGCAACAAGACTAAAAGTCTCTGGCCGTGCTAGCAGCTCTGTGAAGAGTGCTTTGAGCTGAATGCTAACATCGACGTGCTCACAGTGACAAGAGGATGATTATGCTGCATTTGCAAAATATTGGCAGAATGGGAAGAACAGGAAAACCTTCCATTATTCCGACTTGGGAGCGTTCACAGATATTTCCAAGATGGTTAGCCCACAGCTAGCCTTGTACACATCATTTAAATATCCTATATTAGCTTCTTTTGTGGTGTTACGTATTTGGAGCAGTGTGTGAAACCAGATTCAAACAAACTGTATAGCTCCTTTTTAACCCTTAAAGCTGCAGTCAGTAGGATTGAGAAGAGAGTGGACATAGCTTGAAAATTTGAACGAGTACAACTTCCTTCCCCCTCCGTCACTACTGCGCTCCAGCCTGCCTCCAAAGCCCCTCCCTGCAGAGTCGCTCGGTCTAATTCTTTCTTTTTAGCTTGTTTTTCTTCATTGGTCTTCTTCTGTTTACTTGTATTTGTCGTGTAAGTTGGTGTTGACAAAGGAGGGATGGGCAGTTTTCTCATTGCTTGGTTGTTCGGTGGTTGTTTGTCCGCCATTACGTCCACTCACTGAAGATACTGAGCTTGAGTACATGCACGGGGGAGGGGAGCTGCTCGCATTGTGTGCAGGAGCAGTGATTGACTCTCTGTTAGATACTCCTCCTGGCTCTGATTGGTTGTTTTGATTCGGGCGCGGTGGATTCTTGCAAATGGCATTAGGAGCAGTAGGTGGAGCCAGAGGAACACGATTTTTTCAGAGATTGTCAGTCTCATGTATCTGTCAGGACATAGTGACAGTTTTAACAAATATGACTGAACGTTATTTTTATACAAGTGACTTGCTTCTGCTTTAAATGCAACCCTTAAATTTAGCGACCCGGTACTATATTACATCCTGTCATTTCATTCAATTAACTCAACTCACTCAACTCCCTGGTATTCTTAAATTATTTGTTTTTAACAATGTTCTGGTGTCAAAATGTCCAACATGATAAAACACATTGTTTTTGAATGTTTTTTTTCCGCCCCAAAAATGTATAGGGTCACTAGAGACTCAAGTCATATAAGAGTAACATTGTATTTTAAATGCAAGTAGCCAGAGGAAAATTCAGTGGATCACCAAAGTCATCAGGATTCATCCTCTAAGCACCACAAATGCCTGTACAAAATTTCAGGGCAATCCATGAAATAGCTGTTGAGATATTTCACTCTGGACTGACCAACATTGCCATCCCCAGAGCCATGTCGCTATAGAGTGGCTAAAAACCACAGCCACTGTTTAACACTTTGAGCTGGTGCATTGGAACATCATACCATCATTCAGTCAGGTGGATTTAATAAAGGCAAGCCAACGTGTTGTGAGATATGAATGCCCCAGCAGAATTTGGTGATGGCCTTTGGTGATACAGAGAGCCCAGTGCGGAAATGTCACCCACTTAACCTGCTCTATGCAACAAAACAGATGAGACAAACAGGAAATGTCTTTTCATCCGCCTGCCATGCTATCTCAATTACGATTTGATTTCATGTACATGTTGTAAAGTCTCCTGTGTGTGTGTCCTTGCCTCGATATGATGTGATTTTTTTTAAAGAAATCAATTTTCAGGGCTTGAGATCCAGCAGAGGGAAGGAGCTGGAACTGGCCAGAGAATATGGGAGCAGAGACATGTGAGAAATGTCAAAATAATAGATTATTATTTGCACTCAGACTCTGCTCTGCTCTCCATTTTTAGTGGCTGTCCTATCCTATATCTGTTGTTTGGCCACGGTGCCCTGTAACTAAGGATGAAATGCATTGTGTGAGACTCTGCCGAATGTCAGGGCTGAGGGGGAAGAAGCAACACGTTAAAAATGGCTGCTGCCTCCAGACATGGCACAAATGGCAAAGACGGTGTCAAGGTGACCTGGCACTGAAGGAATGGTTCTTCATCTCTGTGCACCGGGAGAGTGAAGATGTTACATGTGGCTTAAGGGCAGATGTTGTTTATGAGCAATATCTAATTAGAATAGCAGAATGTACAAAGCAATAAAGTGTAAAGAACATTCTCTTCTTGTTCTGTGGGCGCTAAAGGACACGGCAACATCATGTTAATCCCAAACACACAGAAACTACAACACTCTTTTTATTAAGAGCAGTTAACTTACAAATATCATCACAGAACTATAAGGAATAATATAGCAGTATTCCAGGGATTACACTGATACCAAAGATGATTTTAATTATACCACTGATTATATAAAGGTCACTGTAAATACAGCAGGACAGTGAGTGCACTTTAAATCCCTAAAGGGAATTTGGTAGGAATGTTATAGATTTTTTTCAACTGAATTTGTTACACGAAAATAGAGTGAATGTGTATTTCAAAAGAAGGCAATCAAATAAAAGCATTGCAGGTCATGTCTGACAATCTCAGGGTTCAATCACTGCTGGATTCTGTGGGTTTGATTTAAAGCTTTGTCAACAATCAGAGATGTGTAAAGCCCTGAACCCTGCGACGGTAATCCAAGGGACAAACTACAAATACCAACCTTTAGCCTGGCAGTCAAGGACATCGTGCATCATCAGTTTTTTTCTGTTACTGTGGCGATTCTTGTTATTAAGTCTAAATCTTTGATGGAATGAGTTGTCTTTGATTTCCCAGAGGAGGCAGACAGCAAAAGACCTGTGTGTTTTGTTCACCGCCGTTCAGACTGACAGGCCGTGCAGAAGTCAAGGACCGAGTGACTGCTGTCTGAATGGCATTCACAAACTGTAGAGTCAAGCTACAGTTGTCTGATTAGGCCATCATTCTCTCAGTCCTAATTATGTTCCGCTGCAACAGAAGCAAGAGGCTGAGAAGGCCCTGCGTCATTAGCTTTAATCAACCCTGGATACCCTGAAACAAAAACAACACACGCAAAAATACGCACACACACGCACACAGCCTGACAGTGAGTCAATACCTGACATTCATCATTTTGGTCCAGCCAGGCTTTTTAATTACTGCAATGAATTCCCTACATGGCTCCAGTCACCTGCTATCTAAAGAGGGTTTATTGTTGAGGTTTTGCTTTGTCTAGACACTGTTTAATGGATAAACAGGCACGGTAGTCTGGCTTTGTTCTCTTTGGTGAATATGAAAGTATGGGGGAAACACATCTTTACAGCTACTGGACTCAGGATTCTGAATGAGAACAAAAATAAGGCCTCATAGTCTCTTCCTGATGACATGTTTCTGTTGTCATGGGCTGCCTAAAACTTGAATCTTTTCCTAAAACCATTAAGCTTTTCTATTCGATGTCTCCCTGGTGTCTGAAATGTGCAAGATGATTACAGACATGGAGCACAGCCAAACTGCAGGCCCAATTCACAACAAGCGCTGTGTGAAAATCTATGTGAATGATGCAGAATTCATCAGTATGGATGTCACAGTCGAGTGACGCAAACCAGCACTCTTTGGCGCGCCACACGTATGACTGCATAAAAACAGCAATTTGCATTTATTACTTGTTTTGGAAGCAGCTTTCCTGCCCACCATAAATGCGTTATTATACATGATGAGTGTCTGATTGGTTGTTCTAAGAGGAGTAGGGGACATACAATCAATCCCCAAATTCTGATTATCACCATCTATTTGGTTATATCAAGATGCAGCCTTGAGTTTTCCTTATGTTTAGTCATTGACCTCCAGTTTGTATTAGGGTGCATTTCATTTGAGACCCTGAGATGTGTAAACAAAGTCTTATTAAATGGTGATTATGAACCTATTTAATGTTAATCCTGCTGCCTTTGCTAGTGAGTGCAATACATTATGATGTAGAGAGATGGGTTTGTGGGATACAGCGACTCCTGCAGACCAGCTGTTGTACTGCTATAATCCTGGGTATGCCTTTCAGAAAGACCGAGAGAGAGGGAGGGAGAGAGAGAGAGAGATAGAGAGATACTGTTGGTTAAAAGACAAAACAACAAAACAAAAAATAATAAGCGGTCTGGGCAAATAAAATAAATAAATAATATCAATAATAAAAATACAGTAGTTAACTACATACATAAAAACAATATTTATGGCATTATAACTATAAATATTTAGTTTCGATAGTGAAATTTATTAAAATGACGTCACACAGTGAAAAAAACAGTGACAGTGATTAAAAGTAAGGTGATTCATATGTTTTTGTGATTCACAAATAATTGCAAGGAAAAGACTGGAAAAAGGGAAAGTACACGCAGAGCAGCATGTGCTGTGGTAGGTGGCCACAATACAGTGCAACGCGCAAGGGAAGGTTTGTCTCTTGTCGGCTTCTGTACCGCCACCAGGAAGTTGTTACAATTTCATTCATTCTGTACAGTTTATATGCATGTGGTGTTACACCACTTTATTTCAAAATGCGGAGAAGAACCGAAGCTCAAGCATCAAACAATGAACCTGTCAGTGCTGATAGAAAGGTAACGTTATAACGATAGCTAGCTGCTGATAGCTGCTGTAGGCTACATGTGACAGCAGCTCTCTGTTAGCTAACATTAGCTGACTTACTCGAAAAGCTAACTTACCAGTTGTTCGCCAAATGCCGTCATCAAAGTATCTCAGCTACTGATGTTTTCCTGCTCTTATAATGATCTCACACAACTAACGTTATGTGGAGCATGAGGCAGTATCCGACAGCGTCCCTCAGTTTTGGACAGAGAGAAGTGGAGCCAAATCCCCTTTAAAAAGCACACATTTTAATAACTATTTGCTTATTTACAGTTACTCACTTTAACCCTATTGATAATTGATTTTTTAACAAATCAATATCAACAGTTCTTAAATTCGGCATGGATTCAGGACAATAAAATAACAATATTTGCCAGCGCTTTGCCCATTACCTGGGAGAGGGTCAAATCTTCCACTAAAATACACTGTGGTTAACCCTGATGCCCTCAGTTAACTATTGGGGTTTTGATAACAATCAAACATTATTGCAGATGTACAAATGTACAGTTTCTGAAAAATATTTTAGGTCAAAAGTATATATGAATATACTGTATATGTTTTTACCAACTCTAGGATGCTGAAGTCAGGTTAACTTGTGAGTTAACATTGCATTTCCTTCTCTACATAAACTAGGATCCAGATCAAAGACAGCACAGCCAAACTGAAGGCAGAGTGTCTTACGGCTCTGTGCTCATGAACGTTGGAAAGTGTTTACTTTTAATCATCATCATCCCTCCATTCCTCAACTATGCATCGCTGCAGAGAGAAGGACAGATGCTCTTGCCTAAAGGTTGACTTATCTAAGGCTAACAAAGTCATTGTTTCTTTCTGTTTAATTTTATACTAACCTGCAAAACAGGGTTTTATATATTTATTAAATGTATTGATTAAACAGCCTCCAGTGGGAGATTGTCAGTCGGTTTTTCTACTAAGTTTTCAAAGCCTAATGAGAAGTCTTCTGTGAAGCGTAATGTTTCTCTCTGTTCTTTTCTGTCTTACTTCCAGATGGCCAGATTGTTGATGTTGGTTTGGGTCAAAAGATGCATCTTTTGTGTAAAGGAAAAGGAAGTCCAGTTGGTAATACGTTTTATGAAGATAGTCTGTGATCTGCCATGAATGGTTTTCTTTAAAGTTATGAAAAACACCCTAACCGGTTTGTTTTTCTTTAGTCATACTGGATGCATCAACTGGAATGTCCTCAGATGTTTGGTTGCATGTCCAAGAAAGTGTAGCCACACTAACGAAGGTGAGGAAATGACACAACTACTGTGGATCGTATTGAATGGCTGTATTTTGAAATATATTATAGCTTTTTTATTATTATGTTAAAACAAGTTGGCTCGTCAGAACTGAAATATGTATCTCGGATGAATCACACTCGTAAGATTCATCAAGGGTGAGTCTAGCAAACTGACCTTGGTTGTGTCTGTGACCAAGGAAATCCACTGTGGTGAACATTCTCTGGAATCAGTTACTACTAATGCGGCCATGTTGTTTGTTGTCAGGGGCATGTAGGGACAGTCCTTGCACACACATGCCACATCCTGTCTGATCAACGAGGACTCAGTGCAGCAGAAAGTTGGGGCTGACAGCTTGCCCCATGTTGTTTGTCTGAAATGTGACCCAAATGAGGTCACAGGCTTGTTGGGGGAAGGGCCTAGATACATCTGAACAACTAAATCACATAAGCAGTGACAAAAACAAACTTACAGTGCACTGTTTACACCTGTATCTGTATCTTATTTTTCACAGTTACTCAGCCATCATGCATTTTTAAAGTACGTACACAGGGTAGGGTGGGGCTGAGTCCTGTTGAGAGCATCTCGTGTGTATGGGAAGCATGATGTTATTTAAAAATCCCTCTGAGCCTGTGGTGTCCCTGTTTGTCACACTGCTCAGGTCTGTACCTATGACAGAATGGGACTGGGCTTCAGCAAGCGGCTGATGCAGAATGAAACCACAGGAACAGAGAAAGTTTGGGGGATGTCAACGACTGGACGGTTAGTATACTTCAGTTGTCATTTTGAGTGCTTGTGACATATAAAATGTGGGTAACACCTTTTTTGCCCAGCATGCTCCTGTACATAAAGTCTACCTTGTAAACATAATGTCACAGTTTCAAATCAGTTCTTTTATTGCCATGAAGTGGTTTCTGAATGAGTGAGTGGGCTGTTTTACACCTGCGGGGCCATCTGTCTCATTTATCTGTTGTTGCTGAGTTTGTAAAATTAATTTGTGGAACATTTGAAATGTACTCCAAATGCACAGTAGTGCGGTGCGTGGTGCAGGTGAATCTGGGTCTGATAAGTGATGACTGTGGGAAGCCAGAATCTACTTTGGAGCATTCATCAGGTTACACAGGCCTTTTGTAATGGCTGTGTCACTTTCAGGACACTGTAGCTTCAGGCTATAGGAGGAAAAATAATTTGTGACTGTGCCAGAAATTTGTGTAGGAGGAGATACAGCAAGTTGTATTCCTTCTCATCACCAACAGGCTGCTGATGGAAGTCATATATTATCTAAGGTCTATTTAACATCCAAGGCAGTTGTTTTTTATGTGGATACTTACTTAAGCTTAACAACCCAAAGGATGGCTCTAACTAGAGCTGCAAGTAAAGATTTAGATATTTTGTTACCGATTCATCCGAAAAATATTTTTCAATTAATCTATAAATCGTTTAGTCTGAAAATGTCTGTTCCCAAAGAGATGTTTTCATATTGCTTGTTTTCTGTGTCAGTCCAAAACTCAAAGATATTTAGTTTACAAAGATAAAGAACAGAGAAAATCAGCAAACCCTCACTTCTGAGAAGCTGGATTCAGCAAATGTTTGGAATTTTGGTCGGTCCACCACTTCAGTCCAGACTGATATCTATAATAAGATACATCTCTGTTGAGATAATATCTAAACAACCATGTGTTGGATTTCCATGAAATTTTGTACAAACATTCATGTTCCCCAACAGATAAATCCTACTGACTTTGGTGATCTCCTGATTTTCCTGTAGCGCCACCAGCAGGTCAAAGTGTTCACTTATCCTTGGAAATATCTCAACTTCTACTAGATGGATTGGCACAAAATCCACCCCAAGGATGAACTCTAATGCCTTTGATGATCCCTTAATTTTTCACCTAGCACCATTATTAGGTCAAATTTTAATTTCTAATACTTTGGTTTATGACTAAATACCTGCAAAACTAATGACATTCCCATCAGCCTCAGGTGTACTTTGTGTTTAGTGCCAATTAGCACATGTTAGTGTGCTAGCACGCCAGACTAAGATGGTGAACATGGTAGTACCTGCTTAACACTAACACGTTTCCATTGTAATTTTTGAGTATGTTAGCGTGCTGACGTTAGCATTTAGCTCAAAGCCCCGCTGTGACTCAGTACAGCCTTACAGAGCTGCTAGCATGGCTGTGGACTCTTAGTCTTGTCGCTTGATAAATGATTTGATTACAATTAAAATGGTGAAAAATGCCCATCACAATTTCTCAAAGCCCAAGGTGACGATCTAAAACCCAAAGATATTCAATTTATGATAAAATCCAACACAGAGAAAAAGCAGCAAATAATCACATTTGAGAAGGTGGAACCGCAGAGTTTTTGGACTTTTGCTTGGAAAATGACTCAGACGATTAATTGATTATCTAAATTGTTGTTGATTAATTATCTGTCAATCAACTAATCGTTTCAGCTCTGTAGGTGACTTTAAGGATTAATCAATTATAAAAACTGTTGCAGATTAATTTTCTGTTGATCAAATTGATCATTTCAGCGCTCAATCTATCAGATTGTGTATACTGGTAAATGTGACAATTACACTGTGTCAAGCTAAAAACCCTGCTACACTACATACAATGCAGTAATACACATCACATTCAGTTTTGTATTATTTACCACTATATGGTAATTATCCACTGGGAATCAAGCTTTCCTTGAAGTGGCTGTTTGGGACTTATCATTAATGTTCTAGCCAGCCTAGACTGATGTGTGCAGTGACACCTTGTGCCTTCCTCTGCTGAACACACCGCAGTCTCTGACATCGTAACGCGTTTGTCGAGCCTTAAATCTGCCGAAGGGATGTGCGGGCGTGGTACGCAGCAGTCTAGTTTACCTTGGCATCTGGCCCGGAAAGCGGGCGGCCACCCATTTGAGATGCAAGCAATCAATTTCCCAGAATTCAATATCTCAAGGAGTTAGATGACTACCTAACCTTAACCCTTGGAGTCTTGTGAAAACTCTTCATTTCAGTGTGACACCTCAGGTTTGATTTATTAGCACAACAAACCCAGGACAGCAGATGGCTCTCGGAGAGGAGCTGCTGCATCCCATGTAATGATGATGCTTCCTCTGATGTTATAAGTTTGCTGGGGATTGTTTTTCCCGGGGGTTGCAGTGAAAAGGAACCAGCAGTCCCCTTTGTGCTGACTTCTGGGAATCAGCAGTGTCGTTAGTTTTGGTGCTATGTCGGGAGATTGAATAGAAAACGTAAAATAGCTACTTGCTGACCTTAACTTTCATTCACTTGTTACCATTTTTGATTTTAGGACAGAATTTGTAACACTTCTTTTTTTTTTGCCTCTTAGGTTATTTTTGTTTTTCAATGACTCTCCAGTGGGTTCTTAATTAACCTGTTAACAAGCAGACTAGAGATTAATGAGATTAATGATGGCCTGTGGTCTTCATCTTTCATGCTGGGAGTCTTAGTCCCACCTAGCTGAATAAATAAACCTCCTGGCCCAGTTTGCAGCATGTCCTGGTTTCGTGTAGAGACAGATGAGTGTTGTTGTCTTCCAGGATGGTGGATGATCTGCACCGACTCCTGCAGGCTGCTGGGATAGCCAAGCCCTTCATCCTGGTGGGCTCTGAGCTCGGCGCACTCAATGGCAGGTTTTACAGCCACATTCATGATGTGTAAGTATTTTATGATGGAGATACTTAAAGGATAGCTCCATCAATTTTGCACATAAAGGTCAGTTTACTCATCATGTACTACTCAGCTCATGAATACAGATACTGTATATAACACCATCTGTGGCTTTGGAGCTTTGTTTAGTCTGAGAAAATTATGTCATCAAGGTTATCTCAGCTTGGGCACAACAGAAAGCCTGCATTATAAACTGGGGGCTTTGCCAGACAGGTACTGTATTAATTATGCTATTGGTTTCTTTATGGGAAATGTGCGATCAGGGGGTCTTGGAGCTTAACCCATACTAGGGACTTACAACCAAGATATCTTGGCCTCACCGACTTCAATGTTGACCCTTCTTTCTTTATCTATATCTTTTGAGTTCCCCAACTTTATAAAAGTAAATGTAAAAAAAAAAAGTAAAAGTGAAATTGCTGAAATACCACTTTAATAATAAAAAAGTCTAGGCAATCCAGACCGGGTTTATGTCAAATTAGAACTATAAAACTGCCTATTTAAAGTAATTTACGCTTCAGGTAACAATAATGCATTAGTCACTCTAAAATCAGTGATGTCATCATTCACAGGTGGCAAAATGAAATTTCTGACACAAAGTGGCATACAGAGCAACACCTCAAATTGGTTTGTTTAACAGGGACAACACACACTGCTGTAAATGCACCAGAATTGGTTTTCATTTGTTGTCCCTAAAAAAGAATATAAGATTAAATTTACAATGGTTATTGAAATAGTTGCATGCATAGCAAAAATAAAAATAAATTGTCAAGTACTAATTAAATCGTGGAAGCACACACAACAGGAAAAAATATTCATGGTAATAGAAATATGCACTAAACAATACAACATTGTGTTAAAAAGACCACAAGAAAGAAAGACATGCATACAGGTACATAAGGACAGACTGGTGGTAGCAAGATAATGATAGCTGACAACAAGGCAAGTACACAGTACAGACAAACTGAAAAAAAGCAAGGAACAAGGAAAAGTCAGGAGATCACCAAAAGCAAGGACTGTTAACTAACCATTTCTTTAAATGAGTTCTAAATAAGTAGTACTGTATGTGTCAACCTCTCTAATATGCACAGCGTAAGAGTTTCAATTCCTTTGCAGCTTTAACAGAAAACAAAGAGTGACTTAAAGCACTACTAAAATGCAGTAAAGCAAGTTAAAGGATAAGGCTGGCACTATTCTATACTTTTCTTATATTCTATATACATACTGTATATTCTATATTGTTCCTATTGATGATAGAAAAAAAAATGGGCGACATATTTATACGTAGTTTTATTTTTAAAAAAGTCTCAGTAATTTGCTAGAACAGCTGGGCACTGTAGTTTTTAGCAACATTTTCAGTGGAGGATTAAAATGTGTTAGTATCTATGGCAGCAGGAGGGTGTATGTGAGATTGAATAACCTGCAGTGTGTAATTTGTTGATTTCAAATAACTTTTGGATACTTTCAGGTAGTAATTAGTTTTGGACCTTATGCATGATTTGTGCTGTTTAAAAATCTATCAAGTCTCTGAATTTTAGAGCCTTTGATTTATTACAGTGGGTTAGTTGGAGCAGTATTTCTGTTCACAGTTCTCTTCGGAAGTATGAAATTGGATTTGTATTTGTTTTATATGTATTTCACCATACTTGAGCACAGTAAATGATGAAATGAAGTATAAGTGAACAATATAAAAAGTCTAATGAAGCTTGATTTTGTGCAAGACTGTGACATTTTTGCTTTGACTTAATTTAGTTTCCAGCATAATTTATCGTCTATAATCACTCCCAAAAAGTTGATTTCAGACACTCTTTTAGTTTTAACATCAATGTAAATTTGTTGTGATGATGAATTTAGTCTTATTTGAATTCAATTATAATTTGTTAAAATCAAACCAACTCTTTAGGAGTTTTTACCACAACAAAATAAATTTGTTCATCATCTGCAAAATAAATTTCAGTGTTTTGCATTTATGTGCCAAAAAAACTATAAAGGTCCTATCACTGAGCCTTGAGGACCTACAGTGTTTGTGTTCATGGTAAGGAAGGAACATGTCATCCAATGCAACAGTGTGGCTCATTGATGTTTTTAATTTTTGGACAACAATGGAGCTCTATGTCTTTAAGGGTTTTTTCACGGGATTTGTTGATAATAAATAAGAAATATAGAACATCACTTGATTTATCCTTAAAACGTCTAACAAATCCTTGATAAAATTTAAAAATAGGTAATCTTAAAATTGCTTTATAACATATAGTATGCAGTGCCTCCCAAACTCACACTTAAGAAAATATATTCCAGTGTCCCTTCCCATCATCCCCCATAACTCAGCCATCTCGCAGACAACATAGTGATTAACGTGACAAGTAGCCCGTACCAGGGATGAAAGATTTAGTATTTAATCAGGCACGATGTTGCTGCTGTTAAGGGATAAAATTAAGTCGTGGTGAGTGGATGACACCTTTCCAAATGGAAATATTGCCCCTGGATCTGGTGGACGTGTGGTCATCTGTCTGTGGGGACAGAGGACAGACCAATCTACAGAGAGACAGAAGGGATGACGCCATCCATCTCGCACTCATTACGGCCTGGGTCAGGAGGGTAAAGTGGACAAGGGTAGTCAATGAGTCTTACTTCATCTGAGTGTGTGTGTGTATGTGTGTGTCCTCCCTTTGTCCTCAGGCAAGTGTCAGACCTGGTGCTGATTGATCCCATCCCAGAGGACGTTTTTGAGGAGGACCAGTGGAAAGAGTACTGGTGAGTTTATAGCTGGATTCAGGGGCGTAGGAAGGACAGAAGTGGGGAAAAAAAGTGGAGGAAGAGGAGGGGAGGAAGGAGCAGAGGATGAAAAGGGAAGAGGAGAGAAGATGGAGAGATAATGAAGAAGCAGAAACCAGGGAGGGATGTGAATTTGCGGAATGTAAAAGAAGACTGAGAAAAGAGGAGCATGGAAAGGAGCAAAGAGGACGATAAGGAGCTCTGAGGGGCAGATAAAAAGCAGGAGGCAGGGAAGAGGAGAAGAAAAAGGGAAATGTATCAAGAAAAAGGATTAGGATGAGGAGAGTGCAGGCAGAGACGCTAGCGAGTTTCACGAGTCAAGCTCCAAACTCTTCCCTTATTGGCTTTTATGGTGAGAATAGTTGATTATCTTTGCTGGGTGGGGCTCATTAGCATGATTAATTGGAGGCCAAAGAAACTAATTAGCTGATCACACTCTTTTAGCATGAAACAGATGAGGGGAGAGTGAGGGTTGTGGCGGTGGTCGGGACTGAGTGACAGAAAGTGTAATAACACTGCTTTAATCCTCCAGGCGAGATATATGTCAAGTGGTAGTCATTGTCACAGCATATATCTCATTATGCATTAATTATCATACAGGGGGGACGGGTTGTTATTAATGATAACCGAGAGTGCAGAGGAAGAATGTTGGTAGGAGTGTCAATTATGTAACATGAACACCATCTCAGATTGTTTACAAGTAAAGCATGTCATGTGTTATCATTAAAAGGTATTTCACTGCTGAAGAGACTGTAATTAATCAGTTATGTAATTCAGTAAACCATGCTAAGCTTTTAGATGTAGCTGACAGCCTAACAGCGATGGCTACATAATATACAAATCTCTGGAGTGCATCTGTAGTTTTTTTTGTCACTTACAAAGTAGATCAAAAGGCTTTTTTTTTTGCTCAAAACCCTTTAGATATTTTTCTAGCAAAATAGCAATACCTATCATTTTAAATTTATTTTCATCTGTTAATAATCAAACAAACAATTTTGGATAACAGGTGTGAGTCAGACCACAAAAGAATAACAATTCCTCCCAATGAAATACAGTTTATTGCTCCTTACCATTTTACAAAATACTACGTATTTTACCGTGTGTAAAAAGTAACATCAGTCAAAATTACTCTCTTCCAACTATACTAATGCCAGCATGCAATTCTGATCATACATTTTTTCATTTATCCATTAAATTACTTTTTGAACGTACAAAGTGTGTTACACATGTCCAGTTCTTCGTTACAACTGTTAATAAATCAATTCACCCCTTTAACAGAAATGCAATGATTTTATTTACTCTAGTCCTGACCTTTTTGTACATTCCTCTCAAACTTTATTAACTTTCTCTCATTTTAAACAACTTTTGGATACTTTCAGGTAGTAATTAGTTTTTGACCTTATGCATGATTTGTGCTATTTTAAAATCCACCAGATCTCTGACTTTTAGAGCCTTTCATTTAATACAGTGGGTTAGCTGATGCAGTGTTCTTATAGCTCTCTTTGGTAGTATGAAATTGGGTTTGTATCTGTTTTACATATATTTCTCCACAGTAAATGATGTAACGAAGTATAAGTGAATAATATAAAAAGTATAATGAAGCATGTTTGAAGAAGTCCTTGATTGTATGCAAGTCTTAATTTCTATGTGGTTTTCTAGCATAATGTATTATCTATAATCACTCAAATTTTAATTTAAACATCACTTATAAGACGTTACGTTGTACATTTGTTACACAATTACCAAAGATGATTAATTTAACTTTCTTAACTTCAGAGGTAATTTGTTAAAATCAAACCAACTCTTAAGAAGTTTTTACCACAACAAAATAAATTTGTTCATCATCTGAAAGAAAATTTAATTCAGTGTTTTGCATTTATGTGCAAAATAAACAATACTGGTCCTATCACTGAGCCTTGAGGAACCCCATAAGTAACTTACAACAGTGTTTTATTAATATCATTCATCTGGAGATTGATACTTATTTTCTAGGTAACCAGCATTGTGCAACCCCTCTACCGCCATATCTTTCTATGTTTTAAGTAGTGAGCCATCGTCAACAGTATCAACTGCTCTTTTGAGATCAAGAAATACCCCCACTGTATATTTATTATCTTCTACTGCAGCTCAAGTTCTGTTAATGTCAGCAAAGTAGTTCTAAGAATTTAAAAAACATATTTCTGTTCACATAATATATCATATTTTGTGATGTCATCTAGAAACACAAACGGGGAGTTAATATGTGCTTAGATATTACAGAGAAACGTATGGTAAAATCTCATTTTGGGCATGACTTCATGACTTAGTGCATCTGTAGTTCCGTCCACCAATATTAGCTCACAGCTTATATAAGCATGAGTGAAGCCAGATAAGAAATGGATCCCTGAAAATGGCCTAATTTGTACGTGACTCAAAGTGGAGCAGCACCATTTATCAGGGGTATGTGTCCAATTATCCTCTGATTAATAGGCATTCATTTTACTGAGTACATGACAGTGCAGCCACAATCCAATTATTCTGTGGAGAAGCAATGGAGAAATGAGCCAAAGACTTACGTTTACTTCGTAAAAAATAATTTTATCATTGGTGCTTGATTTCCACGGGGGAGTAAAAATGGAAACCGTATGAAGATATAAGAGATGCAGCACAACTCTACGCATCACAGCATCCCGGTGCCATTGACATTCCTCACCTTGCTTTTCCTCCTTATTTTCTTCTTTTTTGTTCAGCAAGGTTGCATGTAGGTGTGTATTTCTCTCTCTTAGATACGGGTTTATTAGCTGTCGGAGGTCTTACAGTATTTGGTACACAAGATAAGTAATGCAGAGGGGAGCAGGGCTGCACCTGAGCAGGATTGTGGGGAGACAATATCAGCTTTGCACTGGAACTGGAGGATTTACACATCAAAGACCTGCTCATTAACAGAGGCTCACTCCCAAAATTAGTTCTGTTACATCCTACAAAATGAATCGCCACCATCTCCTGAGAATGGTATTTCCGCATGCTTGTGCGTGTCTGTGTGTGTGAAGGCATTTACTTGTGTGCACTTGTTATAAGGGGTCAACTTTCTTATTTGGGATTTTCCTCTGCAGATGTTTCAGCATGTGTCTCTTTTCCTTGTGGGCGTAGATAATGCTTCCTGATGAGAGATCAAGCAGTGGGTCTAGCATCAGAGATTAGGAAAAGCCCCAGTGTACGTCTGGACAAATTGCACTGTGGATGAGAGCCATTGGTTTAAGTCACTCAGTGCTGTCAGTCTTTGTTTCACCAACTCTAGCAGTGGAAGCTTTGCATCTCGCCACTTGAATACAAACTGGAATATTCTCTGCATTTCAACATAACTCCTTATTGTGTATGGACAGCATCCCTTTCATTTGCGTACTTTGTCTCATTGCTGGGATAAAACATACGCTACATGGATGATCAATACACCCATATGTGATTGAAGGACATCTCATTCCAAAGCTATGGCCAGTTATATACTGCTATAACAGCACACTTTCGGCCTTTGTGAGGTTGGCCATTGTTGTTGGCCGACATTCGGCGTTCCAGTCCATTCCCAAGGTGTTGAATGGGGTTGAGGTCAGGGCTCTGCGCAGGCCAGTCAAGTTCTTCCACATCAAACTGGGAAAATAGTTTCTTTATGGATCTGGCTTTGTGCACAGGGACATTATCATGTTGGAACAGGAAAGGGTTTTACCCAAACTGTTGCTGCAAATTTGAAAGCATGCTTTTGTCTAAAATATTATTGTCTTCCCTGACATTAAGATCAATGGCTCAATAGCTTAGGGCATAGGCTACTTGCGTAGGCTACGGGGCGTAAGCTCTGCGCAGGTTCAACGCAGAAGTATAAACCAGGCTTCACGGGCATCCTTACAGGGTTTTGTAAGGCGTACACCATTAATCCTGATGTCCCTGGTTCGCAATCGCAATGGGGACATTTGTTGCATGTCATTCCCCATTTCTCTCTTTGGGAAACTGTGAGGGGAATGTTACACTACTTTCTGACATTTTATAGACCAAGCAATGAATTATTAATTGAGAAAAATAATCAACAGATTAATCGATAATGAAAATAATGATTAGTTGCAGTCCTACATTAGGGACCAAGTCGACACACTTCTGGCCATATAGTGTTTGTTTTCTAATCATAATCAGGCTCTCTGGACTCTCTAGGTGACCGTCCCTGGTTAGAGATTCCAGCTGGAATTAGACAAATGCCATCAAAGGATATAATAGATATCACTAAAGGAATCACACTGATAATTTTTTCATCTTGTGTTTAAAAGAAGGAATTGAGCTGTGCATTTACACACTGAAGCTTGTGTGTGTCTCCTGTCTTTCTGCAGCCGAGTGTGTGTGTGTGTGGAGTATAAAACTAATTTACCCCATGGGGAATATATTTGCTCAGAGAGCAGAAACAGTGGGGAATGCTCTCGTCTAATGGGATGGTCCTTACAATTTAATGAATGCTGATTGATTGGCAAACTCTCCGTTTTAATGTACCATTACTGTGTTTAGTGCAACTCAGTCCTCACAGGAGCACCACTTGAAAGTCTCCTCATCCTTTTCCTCTGCATCGTCGTTCTTTTAAGTGTTAGTCATCAGTATTTTCTTTTACTTTGGTAATAATTTGAATAATTTGCGTTTGATGCTGAGACACAAATTCTTTAGTTAGGGTCTGTATTCAGGTATGTAGCAAAAGAATTTCGAGAGAGATTGTTTTCATTCATATGTGTATGTATGCTGTGTTAATCCAGGTGCGTCCTCTCTTTATGTCTGTGTGGATACATGAGGCATGTTGGGGGGAGCGTGTGAGGTGACGAGTCTCTCAGTGTGGGCCTAACAGCTGTGGCGTCAGGCCTGGATGGAAGCCGGATTGAGTTATGCATCCCAAAATGAAAACGACGCTTTCCGTCCCATTCATCATCCTACCTGTCATTAATATGCTATGCACAAACACACACACACACACACACACACACACACACACACACACACGTGTATGTACTGTATGTATGCATACCACACACACTCCAACAGTTACCCACACAGCTTGCTGCAGTGTGTAGCAGATAGACATGTTCTGCGGCTCACCTGGAGCCTGCTCTGTATGACAGGCAGCGTATGACTGTCACTTTGACTGACGACCGTTCGGACTCTCACAACTGCTGCAATTGGTTTGATTTATAAACCAGATGGGTTTTAATATGAGGACAAGAGGAGTGTTTCTATCCTTCCTCACAGCACTTTGTTAGTGGATAGATGTGCAAGCATAACAGAATTGTCTCTTCTCTCCTCTGTACTGTACCTTCCATTGTCCAGATATTTAAACATTTCAATACTCGGATGCTACAGTAGTTAATTTAACACTGTGAGTGGCGTTATGTAATCTCTTAGCGTTCGCTTGCTCTCTCGCTCTCTGTCTCCTCTGCCTTCATTGGTAAACAGTAGCAGCCAGTGATGACATATCCAGTCTCCCCCTCAGAGCCCATTCGCTTTCACCGTGAGCTGCGTTCAATAACCCACTGGAGCACAGCCCTGCTCTAAACCCCTCCAGGGATCCTCGGCTGAGATTGGCAGCAATCATCCGGCCACGGGCTGATGGATGGAGGGAGGGAAAGAGGGAGATAGAGGAATGACAAAAGAGAGAGAAACAGACAAGTGCAAAGTTGGGACAGAGGGAAATAAAACGAAGCAGTAGGAGAAAATGCTGCCTGACAAAAGCATGACGCAGGGACTATTAATTGACTTTGATTGATAAAAATGGGAAAAGAAACTTGTATGTCTTTCAAGTGGTTCATCCCTGTCAACTTTTGCACACAAAATTAGTTGAAAAATAAACGTATAAAAGATTGTTAATGTACAATGTCAAGCAATTTAGAATAGAGAATATATTTAAAATGTAGAACATATATATATGTGTATATTTATATGTTATAGTATGTAAACACTTGAGTGAGCTTATAGAACACAAATTCTACACACATACTGTATATGTATGACCAGGTTTTGCTGTATCTGACCCTGCAGGCTCCAACAGCATGCGATTCATTATGCTTCGCAATGTGGTTCTGTAATGGCTCCCAGTGTGTCGGCCTCCTCCCTCAGTCCTCTCCTGACTCAGCTGGCCCCCTCCCTTCCCCAGATCCTCCCCATACATCCAGAGACTCCCAGACGAGGCAGGAATGCCAATTAATTGTAATTAGAACTACTGTAAGCGTAACTATTGCTGTTACGTTCCACTAATGAAGCAGGGCTGCTGCGGCCCCTGTGTATTTACCCCAGTGTAATCTATAGTATTGATGCAGGGAGGAAGGCTGAGAGCAGACGGGGATGCTGGAATCAGCCTAATCGGCTGTGGTGCAAGAATGACACCTTGTGTTCATAGTTGGTATTACGCCTTCAAGTAGGGGTTTTCACCGTTATATTTCAGTTGTCTTATATTTGGGCAGTTTAGAAGTTCTGCTTATTACCTTTTTTAAAATGATTATAAATACTTTGAAAAATTTTGAATTTTCCACAACCCAAAGTTACAATGATACATACAGTATGATTGGTCTCCATTTGACAGTATGAAGTGTAATGAAGTAGTCGGGTTCTAGACATCTGAATTGCCACCCACATCTCAGATTTGTTCAGCGATTCAGATAGTGAATGAATGAAGTGAAACAAAATGGCAATTAATTCTGATTACAGGGCTAGTAATGAAGCAGATATGGTGCTAAAATGGAATGTACAATAATTATGGTAGCTAGAATACATTTTTCAACTGTCCTTGAGTATTCCCAAAAGCAGAATCAGCATAGTTTATATCAGATACCAATCAGATAATTAAACAGAATGCAACCAGAATGCATTTACTGTATCAGGGAACAGCAGCGGTTCATTCTTTTTTTCTGCCCCTTGTTGGCATTAAATATAAGTTCAGTGATCCCCATGGGGAAACTGTTGTGTTACAACCACAAAACTACAAAAATAGAGTGTAAAAATCAAACATTAAAACAGAATATTAAATATTGAAGGTATGTAAACAAGCACAGTTGACAATTTGAGCACATGATTTAAAGGACGATGTATTGTACTCATCTGTATTTCCTTTTGAATTTACTCATTTTTGTGCTCAAAATGAGCAAAATGTGATACCACACTGTAGTGCCCGTGTCCCAAAGCATGTTACTATAGAACTGCTTGTATGCGAACAGTCATACTACACAATACAGGAGCTTGATACTTCATACAGTGACTCTGGTATGATTGTGCACCGTAGGCCTAGGGGTAGTGTTGATTGGTTGGCTGTGTCTGTTTCATAATGGTCAGATGAAAATGTAAAGTTTTATCCGAGTTGCAACAGTGTGTTTTACTGTGTCACAGATAAAGGCTGCGTAAAAAAACAGAAAACTAGAGCAGTGTTCAAATTTGTGACAAATTTGTGATTTTTTTTACCTTTTAAAATGTCGGTATAAAAACTACTGTATATTAGCGGCAGCTGTTAAATGTAAATGTAAAAAATATATATAAAATATATTTTTGCCACTTTTTTCATTGGGGTCTCTCCCACAACTGCTCTGCATTGCACTCAGCACACTACTCATGAGGTCTTACAGGTTCAGGTTGAAGAAAGCTCCAGTTTGGGGTCGTAAAGCTCCTGTAGTTGAAAAGGCCTAATAGAGAGCTGAAGTCATGACGTCACGTCCGGTCCAGCCTCTGTTCCTCTAGCTTCTGTAACTCAGCACAGCCTCTCATTCAGCATTTCTTTCATCGGTCTCTCTGAGAAAAGGAGGCGCGTCCCTGGGTTTACTGTCCATATTCTAAGACGAATGGGCATCCATTGTAGCAGTTGCTGTAAGAAATTGAAATCTTCGTGATTTAATGATGTAAAAATAGCAAAAATGCAGGTAACTAGACAACATCATAGCAGCACCAAACCAACGCAATAAATACCTATATCACCATCAAGAAAATCACTCGAAGTGTAGTACTCCAAGCATGGCACTCCACACACTAACTATGCCTAAGGGTAGTATTAATTGGTCTATTGAGTCCGTTTCAGAAAGGTCACTCATATGTTGTCATGTAGTATTTCACACATTTCTAAAATGCACTGTTTCGTCTTGATTTCAACACTATATTATATTTTGCTGTGTGAAACCATTTGAGACTTATGCACTACAAATGTAGATTTGATTGTTACGGCCTTGTGTTATGCTCCATGTGAAATTTGGGGTTTAATGTTCCGTTCTGTGTCGTACTACAGTGAGACATTTTGCTAGAGTTCTTCTAAATATGGTGGAATTGTCCTGCCTGCGTGAGAGTTAGAGGCCTCATCATGCACCTGTCCACGTCCATATGCCCTCCTTTATGTCTCTGGAAGTCTTTGCACCAAGCAGTTTTTTGAAAACTGTTCCTTCGGCGTAATAGTTAGTTGAGCCTCATGTAATAGTCCGTGTTTAAATGTTCTCTGCTCATTGTAATAGTTGGCAGAAGCTCGTGTAATAGTTCGTGTTTTGTGTGTGAGCAGGCTCTCAGGTAACAGAGGCCCTGCATATAAAATGAGATGGTAATGAGGAGGAGGAGGGGAGCCTTATCACTACAGGGCCAAATTCCGACAGTGAATTGCGCAGTTGTAACAAAAGTAACAGAGCGTCCATTCAGCCTGCACTAATCCAGATGGGAAAGTCAAACAGCAGAAAGTCCACGGCACAAACTCATTTCATCACTTTATTAATTTAGATATTGCCTCCTCGCTCCTGTGGGGAGGAAAAAAAAGAGCCCCTCTGAAATGACCAACATCGGTGAGGCGTTTTGCTCTACATGGTTCCCCCACTTCGTCTCCTCCCGTTATCTGTTTAATTCATCCCGCCAATCTTGGCTGTCTTTACCCACTAAATTTCCCTTTGACACGCATGCCTTGCTTCGCATAATCCTCACTCCGGGGCAGAATTAAAAATGGAAAAAAGAGGAGGGAATAGGACAGGTGGCTGGAGAATCCTTGAAATAATGTTCAATGCCAGACCCAGGAATGATTTGACCAGATTCGAACCAGGGGGCTGATAGGGAGAGAGGGTTTTTTTTTCCCCTTTATTTTTGGAATCAAGGGGTAAGAAAAGGGTGACAGGTGGAAAATGTGCAGAGACTGAGAAGTCCCTTAAGAGCCAGGTCGAAGAGTCAGTTCTAAATTGTGGTGCCAGAATGACTTCAGGGGAAAACTGTGGCAAGGAAGATGAAAATGTCAAAATGTCACTCTCCGGAGGTCTGATTTGAAAAGTTTTTTCTGCCTACTGAAGACTGAAAATTAGAACAGTCAACTTGTTTCTTTTCCCCCTTCTGCCTATTGACCTGTAGGACTGCCTCTTTTGCCATGAATATGGCAGATATGTTATCTGTACACAGCCATTTATAGCAGGTGAACAACCATTCTCCGCTGTTTGTATCAGCTTTATCTGACCAATCAGTGCTGACATGCTTTGCCGGAGCAGAGCTTGATATTTCAAGCTACAGTTCTTTGGGTAGCGACATGTCATATCAACAACAGGTGAAATGGGTTATTTTACACATGAAAAGTGCATGTTTATGATAAAGGTTTGATATGATCAGTAAAGTGGCAGGGAAGCAGCGCTGAAGCCTGCCTGTTGTAAAATGCAGTATACTGCAGCATGCACCACTGGCTTCGGCTGTGACGTAAGATACTGTTACAACTCAACTATTAGTAAGCTTTAGTGCTGAAATGATTTGTCAATTAGCTGAATAATCAATTGCAAGAAAAATAAATCAATGACAATTTTGATAATCGCTCAGTTGTTTAAGACGTTTATCAAGTGACAAGAGTATACAGCTAGCAGCTCTGTGAGGCTGCTAAATGCTAACTTCAGCATGGCAAAATGCTCACAAAGGCAATGCTCTGATGAATTACCATGTTCACCATGTTAGTTTAACATATTACAATGCAAACATTTGTTAATTAGTACTAAACACATAAACCATCGCCTGATGGTTAAGGCGCATGCCACAGAACGCCAACGTCCATGGTTCGGCTCCTGGTTGGGGGACTTTGGTTGTCATATCCCTCTCTCGCCCCACGTTTCCTGGCTGTATCTCTACTGCCAGTATCAAATAAAGGCTACAATGCCCCAAAATAAATCACCAAAGTTAACAAAATTAACCTAAAAGAACACCAGCAAACTGACATTGTGGTTAATGGTGCCACACCCCTAGCGTGGCAAAAAAAAAAAGAAGAAGAAAAAAGCCAAACATTTGCTAGCTTCTCAAATGGGAAGATTTACCATACCTTTCGGATTTTGGGTTTTGGACTGTTAATTGGACAAAGTAAGCAATTTGAATCATCGTGGGCTCTGGAAAATTTTGTGCATTTTTCACTATTTTCTTATTTCATTTTATAGACTGGACATTTAATCACTTAATTTGTAAGCTAATCAACAAATTAATGAATAATGAAAATAAACAGTAGTTGTATCCCTTTTAAGCTTACCTTATTAGGGCTGTAGCATCTAAGTTGATATTTATAAATGTGATTCATAGTTATTCATCGGGTAGAAATTTACTTTAGGATCGAATATAGCAGAGAGGACACAGGGGCACAGTGCTGTAAGTCTGGCCCAGATCAGGAGTAAGACTAAGACGGGGACGAGTGTTTCCTGGTGCAGGGGGGCTGATCTACAGTGTGTTGGCTGCGTGTAGGGGCAGGCTGCGCGGTGCGGCGATGGCGGCAGCAGGCGCACGGCACTATTGATTGGGCTCCACAGGCTGAGACCAGCCAATTCAGAGCACCAGTGAGCCGAGACCGATTGGGCCTCCTGAGTTACAAAATCCCACAGCTCTTCTTCTCTCATCTGCCAAAAAAAGTGTATTTCTCATTCCCCAGGCAAATGTTTTTGAAGAGAAAGTTTGAGATTTTGGGTTGAAAAAGAACGGAGGAAGGCAAATATTATGTATGACTTTGCTTGAGTCACTGTTACTGTGATCATCACCCTTGTTATAATAGAGCCATTCAGAACTTTAGCCTGTTGTTGAGCAGCACAAATTAAGACTAACTTGATAATTTACAGCTGCCTTATGTTTGAAAGTTCAAGTACTTTAATGACTATTGGAAAAGCAATGATAGAGACTTACTCTGGCATTGATGGTTACACGGTAACACATCCATTTTTTTATATTAACATTTGATCAAATGACTAGTGTAATTTGAAAGGGGCCGCTGGTAGTGATGTACCTGCAGAGAATTATAACCAAATTCTACAGTCTTCGCTATCTTTTTGGCACCTTCTAGCATCTTTAAACGCATTATTTTGGATTTACGGCCCACAAACTCTTCGCTTTGCTTCCAACAGTAGCAGGTGGCTGTTTTCAGTGAAAAAGCTCTGCTAAACTGACGTAGCGTTATTGTGTCACAAACGAACATAGCTAGTGACCAGCTGGTGAACACGGTGAAGCATTTAGCAAGCTAAATATTCCCCTTTAGGAGTTGGTGGGCAAAAAGAGCTGAACTTTGATTCATCAGGTGGGAAGAAGCTTGACTCTAAATTAATGCTTACGTAGTAATGGTTACTCCATGTCTGCTAATGCTGGATGTGTAAATAACACACATTAGCTAGAATGCCTTTATAATGCTATAATATGTCAGTGTTTTTAGCTTCTTCTGGTGTCTAGAAGTTGTCAAAAATCAATTAATGCAGCTTTGAAAAACAGTAGTTAAAACGTTTAAAACATTAGACTTAAGACTTTCGTTTGTCATCTGTTTAAGTTTTGTGAGTGAGAATGTTTGTGTGTGTTTGTTCAGGTATGGTAAGCTGTTGCCTTCACTCCAAGCCAGGCAGTTTTCAGCAGCTACAGGGCTGAGCCGCATGCTGATTATCCTCGGGGCGATTGAACCGGCTATTAAAGGCGAAAATGTCTCGGAGGAGGTCATCCAGCGCCAGGTCAGGCTAATGCACACACATTACAATGAAACATGCCCCAAAGGCTGTGATATTGATTGTCCAAAAAAATAAAAAATAAAAAATAAAGCTGCAGAAATCTTTTTTTTTTTTCATGCTGAAAGTGACACAGATCTAGAGGGGATTGAGGGATAAATATAACAAGTCATTAGGGTAGAAAGGTGCTATCATACCATAGATGTTGAAATTCATATAGTCTGAAGACTTTGGCTCTGTTCCTCTGCTCAGACAATTTCTGGGCTTTTGTTAACTAATTAGAAATACGGAGGAAAAAGTGATATGTTTCAGGCATTTTAAATGTACTCCTCCCATCTTTCCTATACAGCCACAGGATGGTGCTAGTGCGAGAATAATCATGTCTCCTCCTCAGCAGAGATACGAGTGGATGATGATTGCAGAAGCGTTTTGTCTTCATATCGTCAGAGACTGTGAATTTGGCAGGATTTGACACCAGACGTCATTTTAAAATAAATGAAAATTGAACCCGTTCCTGGAGCTGACACGATGCTGCAATTGCACTGTATCTTCTGATGCCTGCTATATTGTAAACTCAGCCTTTTGACAGGTCATACAGTTTGTGAGGAAAAGGCTGTTAATATAAGCTACAAGCTTTTTGCTGTGTATTGCAGATGAAGTTTTTCTACAGGGGAGGGTTTTTATTTTGCACTTGTCCATACTCAGATCTGCTGTGAATCACAAACATACAGTGGTGACACTGCCTGTCATGAAGTCCTGTAGTCATTTTTTATTTGCTATAGAAAACATCTTAGGCAGAGGAGTCGTAATGGATTCCGGTGATGAACAACAACCAATATCTTTGGTAACATGCGATAATGCTTTCTACTGTATAGACTGACACCTTATTATAGCAGGGAAACAAACACTCATGTTGGGTGCATTGGGGACAGAGAGAGAAACAGAGATTATTACAGGACAGCTAATTTAGTAGCCGTTTATTGCATTTAAACCATATAGTCCTACTTCATATTCTCTTATTTTTTTTGTTTGGAGAAACAACTTACACTTTAGTGACCCTGTGTGAACGCTCAGTGACATTTCTAACATCCGTTCAGCATTTATTTTTTTCTGCAGCTGTCTGTATGTTGCGGTGATGCCCGCTGTGGGATGAATGTGAACAGTTCGTTAAGACGCCTTGTTCTCTGCTGCCAGCCACCCACGATTTGATGGCAGTAGTGATGAGGGACCTATTTCAGCTTTTCAAGTATTACAGTTGTTGCCAAGGAGATAAGGACATCATTGTGCTCGAATTCTCCAAGGACAGAGAAAGGTTTTGTAGACAGGCTAGTGAAGGTTATAACATGCACACACACTCACAAGCTCGCCGGACTCAATAGAGCATGCAGTCCATTTCTCAAGGGCATGTTCTGTAACCACTGCTTAATTGAACTGGAGCAGAATTGTTTGCTGCTATGTTAACAGCACCAAAGCTATCTGGTCTCATCACATGTGGGTGATAGATACAGTTAAAGGGGAATTCTGCTCGATTTGAGGATTCACATCTATTCTGGTAGCGTGGTGAACTTTCCCTGCCCTGAGTTGGAGCATCAGAGAACCAAGACTGAGATTTACAACGTCATATCAGTATTCTTTCTGGAGCTGCTTCATCGAATGAGCTGGACACTGACTTCACTGCATTTAAACTGGCTTACTGTAGCAATAGTTGCAGGTCATTTTCCCCGAATCATCTTGGAAATGAAAAGTTTGGATGAAACTAAGAAGCTATTAGTGTTACATATTTCTTGACATTGGAAGATTCAATCAGAGTGTGATTACACTGTAAGTGCAGTTATAATAAATGATATGGGGGGGCTGTTCTAAATAAGGTTAAGCAGTGTAAAGATGTTGCTTTCAATATACTGTATACACACAGCTGTTTAAATCTTGTGTCTGTCCAATTTTGGATCATGCTGCAGGGATCTGGGGTAGTTGTAATCAAACAATAAGTGATGAAGTACAAAACCGAGCTATGCTTAGTTTTTTCAGCGTGCATAAAATGGCCCGAAAACTGTCAGTATGCGGTGATGGGACGGAAGCCGTGTGAATGGTTCATTTTAGATTTTGTGACTGACTTATTTTCTCTGTCTCTTATAGAAATACCTGCTAAGTAATCCCGCCCACCAGAGCAGTGCTGTGGATGAGCATTACTTTTTGAATGAAAGTGCAGCTCAAGTAAGGTGAGGCAAACACTTAGAAAGCCATTTTTTCATCATTTTCTGGATGGGTCTGCTATTTACATTTTTAATGTAGAAGTAGAAATTAACATTGGAATATTACACAAAATGAGTATTTATTTATTTTTTTGTTGTTCTTAAAGGGATATCACAAGGTTTAAGCCCCTTTCTAGCAGGACGTCAGTGAGTGTGATCACTGGGGATTCCTTTGACCAGCAAATACCCGAACACCTAAACCAGGTGAGCATGTTTCATATAGCTGCACAACTCCATGATGCATTATTAACTCTTGCACAGTGACAGAACAATACTGTAGTAACGGTTGTGTAAACCCCATAGTAAATCATCTTTTTCCCTGCACCAGATGGTAGCTAAGCTTCAAAAGAAGTTTCTGGAGGAGTCCTACCCATCAGCCAATCACATTCACATAAAAGGAGCAGACCGGCGAATGATCTACAAGAAGCCATCTGCCATCAGCCAGCACCTGAGGAAGCTAGTCAACCAACGACAAGCCAAACAGCGGAGCGAGTGACCCATGGCCAACATGTAACTATACCCCAGACATGGACAGAGTAATCGTTGAATATGTTTTAAATATTCAATAAAATATTCAAGTTATCTTTTTACCTTTCCCTGCAGCAATCTGTAGATTGTCTGGATGTCTGGTAAGGTTCATCAAGAAGTCAATTTTTGAACATATTTTTGCACAGCTCTGCTTCATCGGAAGCTTTTTAATTGAAAATAACTGGAAGGTATCCAGTGTGATGAAATATTTGCTGTCTTAGATTCATAAAATCTTATCTTTCAAGTTGTTATTTCAGCCTCTTTACCTGATTGGCCAGTGCCAAAAATTAATACATTACTCCTTATCAATGTAAAAGGCCACACACGTCATTGCTCAACCTGATACTTTTTATCTCCTTCTGTCTTAGTGTTCTGCCATGTTATAGCCACAGGGAAAGGTACATTGAGTTCCGCTGTCTCTGTTGCGTCAGTTTCAGTCATTTCTTACTTGCACGTAATTGAGTTACATCACAACCAGACGCAGACCTCTATTTTTGGACTTCGGTTGATTTGATTAATTTTATTTGCAAACAGATGAGTCTGGCCTGCAAAGCTAATTTAGAATTTTTATTAATGCATCTTTATGTACTTTTGCGTCTGTTTTGTAACTGTACTGTGCTTATTTTTGTGGCAAACACGAACTGTTTTGGTGGGTATACAGTAGTGTGAAAGAAAGACCAAACACCATTGGTTTATCCTGAGGATTTAAGTTTAATTATGACACCACATCAAAATAAAAATTTCCAACAGATCTGGAATTTAATTCCATCCATATACATGCATAGCAACAACGTTTTAAGAAACATTTTCTCCCATAATCAGGACATTGGAATGATCATTTTACATCAGTATCCCCACTGACCTCCCACCCATCTTGTTCATCAGCAATAAACTTAATTCTTGTACAACTTCTTTTTTTTCCCTATGGGGTTACAAATAATTATATGCACAGTCCCCATTTCATAATACTGCTTTCAGTAATGTTCCCTAATTTACAAAGTATTGCATTGAGAGCAAATTTCAAAAAGGGAGACCAAAGTGTATCATCAAACAGAAATACGAGTACTATACAAGAATGCTGCCATCCTCATGAAAACATCCACATCTGAGTTGAAGAAAAGAGACAGGGACAAACAGCCACATATGTATGCAAAGCCATGTGTGTATGCCAAAATGTGAGATGCAGGTTTGTGCCTGGTTATCACCCCCAAATGGTGACTTTTAAGGCAAACAAGTCATTAGTAGCAATCTGCAAGTGACATTTTGGGCATATACAGAAACTGGTACAGCAAATAAGAATACACAAGTGCCTCAGTAGCTATTTTTGTGTCTAAAATGCATCTCATTTTTGTATTGTCTATTGTTTCATTGAGCCTACATTACAGTGTAAACAATATGTGTGCTACACAAGAATGACTATACAATAACATTACAAACAACTCTGATATAAATTTCATTTTGAATTTAAATTAAGATCACTACTCCTATTAATACTGATTGTAAAATAAATTAATGTGAAAGTGGCACCAATATTATTCTTGATTCATTTTTCTTTTCTTTTTCTTTTTTAACCAATGGTTTTGCATTTTTAAGTCTTAAAACGATGAAAGAAGAAGCTTCTCTTGATTGTCCACAAGCAGCGTTTAGCACTGCGTGATGCACTATTCCAGACACAACAGTGTACCAAAACAAAGGAGAAAAAAGGGGAAAAGTTGGTGGGGGGAAAAGGTATGGGAGGGAGAAGAAGAACATGTCTTATTCTTCTCAACTTATTTTACATGCTCTGCAGCATGTGATGAACAGTAAAACTTCTTATGGGTAATAAAGTTTGAAAGGTTGTTGAACTGGATATCACAGAGGCGGCAGTACTTGCCACTTCCAGAGCCGTTCACACCTTTGTTGGCTGTGGGTGCTGCCTCCTCGTTTGGAGACTTGGAGGAAGGCGACATGTTCTCATTGGAGTCAGCCTGGTTCTCAGTGGCCCACGTTGGTGAGGGATTGGGAGGTTGGCCGTCTGGCTGGGGCTGGTTCTCCTGCTGCGGTGGAGCCGTGCCTGAACGCTCCTCGGGCTTGTGCCCCCCGTTGACAATGACCATGCCCCGGTTTTTGGGCAGTAGGGGAAGGGGCTCCTTGCCAGGATGGGGGCAGCCATTAGCAGCAGGCTGTTGGGCCTGCTCTCTGGTTGTTCCTGTCTCTCCTCCTCCTCCTGCACCTCCTCCTCCCCCATTAACGCTCTGCTCCTGTTCACTGGCCTCTCCCTGCATCACTGCTCCCCCAGTCACATAATCGGTTGGCTTTATCCCAAAATACGGCGATATTTGCTCGGGACCTTTCACCTTCTTTATTGCTCCGGGATAAAGGCAGTGGGGCAGAAACATATTCTTGTTCTCATCTTTTGATGGGATGAGTTGGGGCTCAGCAAAAGGCTTGAGTCCCGGCACAGGCCCCAGGTGAGGGGGAAACATGCCTCCATTCTGCACCATCACCTTCCCATTGCCATTCTTCTCACATTTGCCTGGGCTCTTATCGTAGACGTCATCAGGGTTGTTATTGCCATCACTCTTCACATCTGGGAACATGGTCGGCTCCAGGCTGCCAGTCTCATTGTGTTGTTGCTGCTGTTGTGGCTGTTGTTGTTGCTGAGCGGCAGCAGCAGCGGCTGCGGCGGCGGCGGCTGTTGCAGGGCAAAAGTTCTGTTTGTGTGCCAGGTAGTTCTCCACTTTGTTAAAACTTATCTTGCACACTGCACATTCGTGATAGTCCAACAGTCTTTTAGGAGAGCTACATGTCTTGTCAGGGACTGGCGAACACTTTTTGCTGAGATCAATGGGAGCGTCCAGCTCCTGCTGCTCCACTGTATTGCATTTGGGAGCCAGAATAGGTTTAGTGACAGTCAGCGAGGCCTCCAGGTGTTTGGGTACCATACCTGGGAAGATGTCACAGCGGGGGTGGAAGCGGTCTGCTAGGCTCTCTACAGCTTCCTGGGATGTACAAGGGTTCATAGGAGGAACCCCGAGGAAACCTGGCTGACCCATAGGGGGCCTCTGGTGGTCCTGGTCAGGGAGACACATCTCATACATCTTCCTGCGCTTGCGGGTCCTCATGGTTCTCTGCATGGAGGGTACCTTGTTGGTGGACATGCGTTTCATGGGTGGGTCATGACGGGTGGCACAGTAGTACTGCTTGTGGACCATGTAGGTCTCATGACGGCTGAAGGTGATATTGCAGGCATCGCAGGTTGTCTTGGTTGGGTCATTGTCACTTTCCACCAAACCCGTACTGGGGCTTTTTCCCTCCATCTGCTTGCCATTCAGCCTCTCCTCAGCCCCAGTCGGGGTGGAGACCTTCTTCACCTGTCCTGCTAGATCCTTATCAGGCCCTTTAGCGCCAGCATTGATCATGTCCAACACATTGGAGTTCAGACAGGCAGACTGCATGAGGTGGTTGTCGGCCTCTGTAGGGTGGCAGCCGGCCAACATGCTAACAGAACTGTGACCACTGTTTGGGCTCACCGCCTCAGGGACCTTATCTGAGAGGGCGGAGAAGTCAGGAGACTTTGCCATGTGTTGCCAGCGGCTGTTACAGTAGTGTTTTTTGTGGACCAAATAGTTGTCCAGGTTGCTGAAGGTGATATTGCATTCGAAACAGGTGGCCCCTTTGGGCATAAGAGGACTGTAGATGACAGGGGGGTAGCTGTTCCCTCCATGGCGCAGCCTCCGGTGAACTAGCTCTGACATTTTAGCCAGAATCTCAGAAGCCTGCGGGACTACTGAAATGTCTTGGGAGAAAGCAAACTGAGACAAGAAGGGGCCCATGGGAAATGTAGGCATGTTATGCTGCACAGGGGAGGAGGCCAGACGGGGGCTGGAGGGCTCAGACTTGATCCTAGTGTAAGAAAAACTGGCTTTGCTGCCTGGGTGGGCCTCTCCCTTCTGAACAGACAGCATGGGCTTCTTCTCAGCCTTGTCAGCCTCTCCGTCTGTGCTGGTCTCCTTATTGAGGGCCCCTTTGGGACTTCCCAGCAGAGCATCCTTCCTGTTGGCCAGCTCAGCGCGGGCCTGCTGCTGCTGCTGCTGGAGGCTTTCCTCAGGCCCCCTGGGGGAATGCTCGGTGCCATCGCCTTCCCTGTGAAGTTTGCTGCCGTGCCCATGTAAGTCCTGATGCTGTAAGAGTTCCCTGTGGCTCTGGAAGCTGATATGGCAGTGATTGCATCTGAAGGCCGCCTGTGACAGGTGAGACATGATGTGATGCTGGAATGTAATAAGAGAATCTGCCGTGTAGTTACAGATTGTGCATTTCAAGCTGGTGCCAGGAGGGAGGCTCTCTTCCATTTTGACACCTGTGAAGGAGATAAAAGGGAGAAATGCTCAGAATCTCGCCTCCCACTTCTCCTTTAGAGTTAACTGTAGAAACCATCAAACGCTCATGCATTATGCCAAGCTTATTCCCATCCACTAGATTTTTTTTTTGCTCAAGGATAAACTGTCAGCTATGCTAGCTGACAGCATGATATGTATATTTCTGAAAAGAAATGACAGTCATTTCCCCAAACCTGTGTAAAACTCTGTCCCTGTGTTATTTTTTTATAAAGCACTTTTCAGACCTTTCTTTTAAAAATTGATTGAAAGTAGCCAACTTCAAGAGCCATAATATTATTTTTTTTAATCTGTTAAAAAGAGGCTAAAAATCTAGCTTCTGCACAAACTATTTGATCCATGACATTGTCACTCACCACTGTGTGAGGTGCTCAAGTGCATTTCCAGGGCCCTGGCTCCGGGGAAGCTCTTGTTGCACTGTGGGAAGGGGCAGATACTGGGGGTCTGGTGGGGACCGGAGTCGTTTTCCTCCACGACCGTCTCTGGCTCCCTCTGTCGCCCGCTGCAATAGTACATCAGATGGGCCTGCAGGTTCCTCTCGCTCCGAAACCAGATTCCACATGCCTTGCAGGGGAAGATGTCCTCTGGAGGGACACGGAAGGGGACAAAGGGGACATGATATCATATATACAATATTTTCAAATTAATGCATAAGTATAAAGATAAAGAGCTTGCACACATGTTCACACATACTCTTCTTCTCTACTTCTACAGTTCTGACTCTCAAAGCCTGTGTTAAAAGGCTTTTCCACCAAATCCTCAGCTGCTGCATATCGCTGTGTTGCTACTACTGGGTTGGTGCCCTTTCTCAAGGGCAAACAAGAACACTGGACCATCTGCTTACAGAAGCCTCCCTGTTGAGCTGAACCCAGATAGCCCTCGCTAAGTAAACAAACACACTATTTGCATGAGGCGTGTATTTTGCAATTAACACGTTAGTTTGAGCCTCAGTGTGTTTATGTGAACCCAAAACTTGAAGGTCGATGGCTCTTATCTCCAGTGCAGAGACTCATCTGGGTTAATCTACGCCCGGCGGAGACGACGCTCCTTGTTAAGCAGGTGACTGAGTGCAGGCTGTGGACTGGTGTGTGTGTGTGTGTGTGTGTGT
>NTHP01000228.1:819939-835095 GCA_003416845.1 Oplegnathus fasciatus | reverse complement strand
AAAAAAAAAAAATCAAAATACTTGAGCATTAACACCAGGGCTGCATTCTGATATTTGAGAAGACCTTTCTGTCAGTTTTCATAATAATTAAAGTACATGACAGAGGAAAATTCTAGCAATGTACAAACCTTTTTTTTTTAAAAAAGACGTGTTTAATATGTAACTGAGCGCCCGGGTGTAATATTTCAACAGTGGGAAATCCCTGACAAGGCTGCAGTTGTCTCTTGCTCACTAGTATCCCCAGTGGAGTTCAACACACTATTAGTGCCTGAGGTGAACAACTCCTGAATGTGTGTTACAGTATGTTAGCTAAGGCTGTGGTCCACATCTAAAATAGTGGTTTCTCTCTGCTCAGGCATGCTTTCGAGGCACTCACTGTAACACCATGTTTAGCAAGTATGGACAATTTGATACTGAAGGTGACATTTATTCAGCATTGTAGAAAATATTTAATTGTTCCTGCAGAGAGCGAGATATGTTTCCCCTTGCCTACAGTGCTGGGATTGTCCTTTGGAATATGATGCAAATTTGGGATGAAGCAACTAATTCCTTCCTTGCACCCCTGTACACCCCCTCCCTCAATCCTCCGCCAGCCTCCATCCTCCCCAGACACGAGGATTCTGATTAATCGTGTGACCGCCCCTCGTTTTGCATTTTACACAATCTCACGGCGCCACGGTGAGATGTGTGAGGTGTTTTGCCACTTTTGGCAAGCTGAAAAGATGTAGCCCAAGGAAGAACAAGTCGAAAGTATGAGGGAAAAAAATATGACCAGGGGACGTGATAAAAAATTATCAGCCAGTGTGTTTTCCTGTTTGGTTTTAATCTACATTTAATTAAATTCTTATCTGCTGTGTGCTTATGGCTGCATTTGAATGGCGAGGCTGCATTCATTATGAATGGTAAAATTGAACTCAGTACATTGTGTGTGGCCCAATAAAGAAACAAGACTCTTATTGCAGTGCATGCACAAGCTCCGACAGACATGCGGAAAAAATAAGTCAATTAAGATCGGTCTTTAAATTACCGCTGTATCAAAACAAGGGGCGGGAGCATGCTCCATAATAGAATCCTGACAGCGGAGAGAGCACAGTTGACTGTTGTTAATATACATCCCATTTGATACAGCCAATTGTATTAGCCTGTTTATGGAATGCACACAGTTGATGCACACTAGATTTACTAGTCTGTCATGATAGTTCATAATCGACAGTGCTGGAAAAAAAAAAGTTGACTTCAATGAATATAGAGGTCAAATGACAAAATGGCTGCAGCAGTATAATAAGAGTTCCTCATAAAGATTCTGCTGGTTTATCTGAATGTTAGAGGTCAACAGCAAAGGTCAGTGGCAGAATATGTAGACAATATGTGCGCCACAGCAGATACTGAAGAGTTAAATCCAAAGGAGTAGAGAGGGAAAAAAGAAGATTCAGCTCCAAAATTGTAATACTATTGACAAAAGACACACAGCTTATAACGGGCGGGCGGCACTTCATAAGCTAAGAACAATATCCCATAGGCAGCACCCCGGAAAACGTCGAAAAAGACCCTGAGCCGATACTACAAAGTTGGGCCCCGGCAAAATCCCTAAATCTTCCCGTTTGCTTATTCCGAGCAGCGTGGGGGGAGAGGGAAGCTCCCTGCTGCCTGCCCATGTTTACAGAGCCGTTCTCATCTCTAGGCCTTGCTCATCCACGGCACTGACACACGGTGTCGACATGATTAGGGGTCTGCCTTTGCATAGGGCTGCGTGTGTGTGCGGGGGGTGGAGGATCGGCAGATGAATGACTTTGGTGCATCGGAGAGGGATCACAGCAGATAATCGCTCCCGACTGCTGCGCAGGAGCTCTCAGATCTGGTCTTTAAAATAATGTTCGGAGTCAAGTCTCTCCAAAGCTTTTCACAGGTTATCTTCCACATTTTATGTTTGCTGTTTAAATCTTAACAGGACACAAGCAGCAAGGGAGAGCAAATATGTCTGGAGTCGGAGGAACCGGAGTGGAAATGTTATTGCGAGGGGTTAAGATTAGCTGTAGCAGGGGCTGAGGAGATGAAACTCCTCTCTATTCGAATGGCTTTCATTCCTCGAGAAAAACTTGGAATGTTGAATTTAACCTTGGGACGCCGGATTCCTGCGAGAAGCACGGAGGGGATAATGAATCTGACCCCATGCTAAAACTGACATCATTCAAAGGCATTCACTCAAACACAAGACAAACACCAAATCGACTTAAGTGCATTTAAATACAGACCACCACTAGCACACAGACAGTGTGAATACAGTACAACATAAATTCCAATATCATAAATACTGCTATCACACAAACAGAGGAGCCATAAAGTACGGCTGCCTGTGTCTGGGACTATAAACCTCTGGCGTTACTCATAGGGAATAAACACACATGCACAATTTACTGCAGTAGATCCCCCTTTGTTTATCTTTTAAATAAGCACACTTTATCACCCTCCTGCATAAGCAAATTGCATGCAATGTGTGTTGTTTTAACATTTGATATGCTGTCCAGAAGATTCATTTCTCCCTACGAATTCAATTGTCTTTGCAATATCCTGCTGCCATAGGCATCAGGCCCCATCACCTGTTCGTTATCACTGGCCGTCCTGTTTGGGAGCTCTTGAAACGGTGCCATGGCATTGACTCTCAGTTAACAGCAGGTCTCTGAACTTCTCACGCTTGATAGCGGAGGCTGGAAAATTACGCTAACAACTAATTAACATCATAAAGAGCGTTTAAATGGACGGACGACACCAGCAACCTTCATTTGCACACGTTAACGCAAAATTACCTGTGTTTTTATTTTTGCAGATAACGCATGCATTTTTTAACACCTTTTAGAATATTCATTTTTCCGTGGCTGGCTTCAGAATTGGCACCACTGTCCTTTTTACTATGTGCTGTAAAAAAAAGCCACCAGGCCAAAAATAATAATTGTCAAAACCGAGAGCTGGCAGAATTCCTAAAGCTGTTGTTTTTCTGTGAGTTTGTATGCACCTTTAAAAAAAAAAAAAAAGTGCACTGCTATATGCTCTGCCTGGAATAACACATTCCATTTCTAATTTCTATTTGAATATAAAATATTTCCAGGCGGCAGACATGGACCTCCAGTTACTGGTCCGAATAACAAAGTGCTGCCTGTCAGTCTGAGACACTTTGCTGGCTGGCTGAACTAAGCTGGTTTAGACTGACAAGTCTTCAACGGTGGCAGCCTCAGCTTCCACTGGCAGGCCTCTGGAGTCCTTTCTCGCTCCGGCTCCCAGCCTCAGAGTCTTTCACTGGAGATGACCACAGTACAGTCAAGTATCCGTGTTCTTTGAAACCGCTCTCTCTGTGTCTTTCCTTTAAAGGTCTGAAACAGCCTCTAACTTCCACAGGACGGTAATGCACTCACACCTCATTACAGAGCCACATTATGGACTACAGCAGTAATACGGCTTTAATCTTCTCCAAATCGTTATAAATGTCAAGCTGGGGCCAGGGACTTCCCAGTCTACTGCACCAATGGCTTAGCCTGCTATCCCCTCTTTTCCGTATTAGCTATAGCCAGAGAATTACATTCACTGCCAGATCCCCTGAAACTTTCAACCCTTTTGTTCCAACATTCAATGCACCATTAACATACGCTTTGAAATTGCCCCCCCCTCCCAAAAAAGCCCCAAACAGCTAAATATGAAAACAGTTGATACCCCTACCCCGCCACATACACCCCTACCCCGCCCGTACCTCCCCCTTCTTTTCCTTAGCCTCTCCTAATGAGACGCAACATCCCTGTCTCTCCACTGAAGGATCCAGACTTTCTGTGTGATAGAGAGACTGCGGCTGTTTATTAATAATGAATTTGGATGTTTGCGTGTGGAATGTTATCAGCGCGCACACAATCCCACCAATAGTTTGCCCTGATGGGGTAGCTGGGTTCCTCATTAGCAGAACATATTTAATCCAGAAGTTTCTTATCAAATGTCACACCTGCATCTCTAAATGGCATTTTCACATTCATTCGCCTGTATTTGGGAGATGAGGCTCCAAGGTGCTTTGCAGAGATTAAGAAGGAGAGAGAGTGCAAGCTTATTTTATCATTTAGCGGGTCTGGAAGGAATCCAAGGAGTTTTTGTCTTGTTGTTGTAATTAGAAAGCCTTTTAAGTGATAACGCCTGCATAGGAATATGAATATGTAGCGATCAGGCCAGTCCCCCCCCCCTCCTCATCTCTCTCTCTCTTTCTCTGTCTCTCTTCCCTTCTCTCTCTCTCTCCCTCTCTCTCTTGGCTTTTTTAAATTGTTGAATGCTGAGTTTTTGTTCTATGTACAGCAAGGATTAACTCGGAAGCTTCAGAAGTTTAATGAAAGACTTGAAAGTACTCACTTTTTCTTGTTTCTGGCTGTGACAATGTTTCTTTTTCCTGTGTGAGAGCGGACATGACATGAGTACAACTTTTGTTTTTATACCTAAAGCATAAAGGATGGACTTCACTTTCCTTAAGGACACACTTCAGCAGCAGTACTTGACAAAACCTAATGCACAGTAATAAAACAACAACTGCATTTTTTTTTTACTACCCAGAATTACTGTTTAATAAAATACTGTTCTAGCACTAGTATTGTTCTATATTCAGTCTTCACTGAGCCCAGGAAACCATTTCAAACCAGCGGAGAATGGAACATTTCCTGCAAAAAAGCTCACACGTTTAACATTTCCTGTTACAATACACCTCTCCAGTTGCAGAAAATGGAGCAGGTATGCAGTCCCCCTCTCAGTAGTGGCATTTAGTCTCTCTGTGTATATCCAGAAAAGCTGCTGCTAACCATCGGGCCAGAGATAAGTGCAAAACTGAGAAGTATTGATCCAGTAATAGTGGTTCACGCTTTGACTCTGACACCTTAACCCTGCAGACATAATGTCATAGCCTCTTATCCTTTCCTCTTAACACAACCTGCCTATCTCCCACAAGCTGTCACCTCTAGTAATACGCTTCTCAAAAGCTCCCCTAAATCACTGAAATCATTGCACTTTCAGACATTATTTATTTTCCCACCTCTTAAAAGTGAAGCGTGATTTACAGTTCGGTAAAAGGTTGTGCTCTTTTTTTCTTTTTTTCCCCCTCTTCCTCCTCTTCCTCCTCTTCCTCCATTTCCCTCCAGACCTACTAACGCTTTCTGTCAAGGTAATTCCATTTCTACCATTGTAAGAGCTGCTACGTAGCAATTACTATGTTAGGTCTGTGTAATTGTGTTGGCTTACAGTGCATGATAAATACAGTCGAGCTAGACCCTGCATAGTGATCCCAGATGTATGCTGGTTTAGACGTTTTCATTAATTGAAAGCGTCACTGTGTAACAGTGCAGTATTACACTCTGGCAGGTATGAATGAAGTCTAATACAGCTTAATTACTCCGCAGCTAAATATGTATTGTAGGGCTCCCTTATGTGGGGCTTTTTATCTGTTACAAATCACAAGTTTAAACCACTGGAGGGTGGGAGTGATAATTAGTGAGGATTTAAGCATCCAGAATTCTAATAGAAAACTGCCTGAATGAATCCAAACATCTCTCTCACATACAAAGGCTGTAAATGATCAGATGCTCTGCCCAAACTTTTTTTGATCGATGTGTTTCAAAAGCCTGCCACTAGAGCGTCTAGGCCATCACTGAAGGATGCCAAACGTTGACATTATATGCAAATTTTGTTTATTATCTTGCAGGCAACACAGATCCTGCCTTGGTGGGGCTGGTGCAGCCCACAGCAACTTCCAAGCAAGGTTTATGCACAAGGGTTTCTAATTAGCTCTCTGAGGGCCGCAGTTAGAGCAGCAGTTTTCACAACAGCCGTTGGGAAGTTGAACACTAACTTGGAGGGCTCCATATGTTGCCCAGGAGGCCTGAGAGACAGACTGATCCTGTGTGTCTCACGTTAGGAGACACTATGTTCACTCCCGAGAGCAGCTTTTCATTCTCCTTTCGATGGAGAGGGAAAAGTAGCCAAACCGATGAATGGTGTACATCATTATTTATGTATCTTTGGGCTGCCTTCATTTAAAATATATCCTTTCAAATACGGAGATCTTGATGCATAAGAAGTTGATTCAAAGATATTCAAGCAAACCATAATTACACAAAAGGGTTAAAATGCATGATTTTTGAAAATCAACTTTAACAAACCACTAAAACCACTAACTAACAAGACACAATGCTGTTTGAGCATATGTTTCACAAACATTATTTGTACAAAAAAATACCTCTTCTCCAACAAATAAAAATGCCCAAAAAGTGCAATTTGAGATGCTTAGTTAGTTTAGTTCTGATTCACTAATGTCCATTTGAAAGTGCAGCTACGTAGTTTAGACATCAGCAATATCCATGTAGAGTCAGTGTGTCCCCGCCTTAGCTAACCCTCATCTCCAGGTGCTAACTGAGCTTCTATTTCAAAGCTCTGATGATCTTATATCTCATTCAAAGGCTGATTTCCACTGAAGGAAACCCTGGTTCACCCTCCCTCTCTGCTCTCTCTTCTCCTGAATTGCCATCTCAGTTTTCCTCCCTTCGCTCTCAATCAGCATGCGTTCTGCTTTTGACCCCGGCGGCGCAAAAAAAGACGATGTGCCTCATTAACTGAGGCATCACACTGGCTTTTTCAACTTATTGTCTCTCACACCTTATCCGGCCCTTCATCTTAAACTTGGAATAAATTAGAACGATAACGATCGCGCGTGTGCCATTAGTCACAAATGAAGTGGTTAACGCAGAAAGGGGGAAGATAAGGCTGAGATCTGATGCCGATTCATAAAAGGGAAGGCAGATTGTTGTAAAATGGCAGATAGACCGTGCAAATTGGGTGCCGACATCATGAGGCAATGTTATTACCAAATTAGCTTGTGCTTTTTTCCCGCCCATCCTGATCACAACCTCGGGAGGAATGGCAGAGAAAAGACACCATTGTGTGGCTCTCACAGACATTATTCTTTGAACAAATACTTCAGATGATACAGGAGGCACTGATGCTGCCTTTACCTCTAAGATGTATTTGCTTTTAATTCATACATTCGATTGTGACATTTTAAACAATTCTATTGAGACTCAAGGCATTACGGCCAAATGACAGTCCTGAGTAAATAGAAAATGGGAGGGGATGGGGTCTTGATAAGAGAATACAGTGTTTGTTCAAGTTGAGTCTGTGGCTACTGTTGGCTAAGGGATGTCTTTTGTTCTCAGGTGAGGCTTGGTCTGTATCTAGTGTTTAGTCATGGCCTTACAGCTTAATACTTTTAATATTTGGTGGCGTCATTTATTCCAAAAAGAGATTTTCAGAGGAGAATCTTTTAGCTAAACTTGGAAAAGAGAATGAGGACAATAACCTAATTCAGTGCAGAGGACAATTATCATGTAAAAAAGCAACCGAGTGACACATCGCAGGCCGAGGTAGCATCGCTCCTTTCTGAAGAAGACAAACTGGTAGATTGAAGGTCTCTTGAATCCGGGCTGTCGCTGGGGGTAGGGGAGCTCTTGTAATTTGCAGAACTGAATCCATGGAGCGGGCATAAGGGAATAAGTTGGAAGGGGAAGAAGACAGAGAACAAACCTGGCAGGCACGTTGAGGCCATGCCAGTCCTGCCTGCGCCACGCGGTGTGGCAGGGGGGCAGTGCCAGGAAATGTGGCAAGAGGAGGAAAGATCAAACAACAAGGGCTGCAGATCTCCACCAATCTGCTCTGTATTAATGTCAGAGCCAAGGAGCAGCTGAACCAGACGTGATCCACAATGTGTGACAGCGATGCATGTGTGTGCGTGTAGATGTGTGTGTGTGTGTGTGTCTATATGACCATTCGCCGCAAACTGGACCGAATTCATAATGGCCTGGTGGTATGAGAGACAACTCAAAACTGTCATAGAGTGTGAAACATTTTTCCAACTTGTCCTCAGAAACTTGGGGACGGCAAACACTCAAGAGTTTGCTCTCAGATTGCATTTTAAACATTTATAACTCATGCAACAGCGCTCGAATCTGAGGTTTCATTCTGAGGTATTCTGCATGTGTCTCTGGATGTCAGACACACAGTAGCCCATGATGGAGTGGTGGGAACCTGGTGCCTGTATCGACACGCCTCTCAGCTCCAGTGGGCTGCACACCCGGGCCTGCATCCTGCTCCAAAAACTTGTTCTGTATAGCCGCAATAAAGCAAGCAGACGGCAAATGAGCTCCACGCTGCCATCGCTCCCTCCCGGACAGATGGCAAAATTAGACAATATGCTTTCCAAAATTACACTGAAATCACATGGCCGCGTGTCTGCCTGCCTGCCTGTCTGTCCGTCCGTCCGTCCCGCATGGCATCCCGGCCATCTTTGCCGGGGTGTGGCGCCTGGGCAGGGGCGGCGTGGCGTTGTTTGGGATGATGAGGAAACCAGAGCCAGCCTCATTGCTGTTGATTGATATCGGAGCGCTACGATGGGATGTAGGGCCAGCAGGAGCATCAGTGGACGTGGGGAAGAGAGGGGGGGATACATGGGCAGGGGGNNTTGGGTAGCTGGGGAGTGATTCTATGACAATGCATGATGAACAGCCTGCTATTTGGAGTGCATCTGCAGGAGCCAGTTTGTAGTGCCGGGTCCTTAGAGAGATGTGGGAGGAGAGCAAATGTTTGAGGAGCGGACTCTGCAACTGCTGAATCTCCCAGTGCTCCATGTATTTTGGGAGTGACACAGAGCATCTTATGACAATATTAGCCTCTATCCCTCCTTGTCTTTTTGAATAGAATCTTGAACCGGAGAGTGATAATGGTATCTTCAACTGATATGGGAGTCTCTGCTGCAAACTGGGAAAGGTCTGCTGTTTTGGGGGAATCTCTGTTGAAAATCTTGTCTGAGGGAAATTACGTTATTCCTCTGCTATACGCAGTGTCAGATAGAATTGCAGAAGTTGGCAGCGTGACTATCTTGTCATGTAAATAATTTAGCAGTGGGGCCTTCCCCCCTGCCCTCCAAAAAAAGAAACCACCTCTTTCATAGTTACTGTACAAACAGAGAACTTACATTATAGCCTTATTTGGAAGTATAGCACTGAATATAGGCTGAATATAGATATAAAATACTTATTTTGACTGTAAACTGTTAAAAGACAAACTGAAACAATTGGACCCAAAAATGGCAAATATAATGATGCAAATTAACTCTTTACAGCTTTAAATACATTTAAAACTCACCTCAAGCTCAGCTGCAATGATTAAAGTATCAATTTGAAAGTGAAAAATATCCTCTAATTAACTAAATAAACATAAACACAGCCATTACTGGGATGAAAGTGGAGCTGCAGATGGCAGGATAGTCTGATTCTGGACTGAGTCATTAGTATAGTAGCCAGACAAAGTGAGTAAAAATTAGGAAGTTACACAGTGGCTGAAAGAGTTGGGATTTTCTGAAGAGACTAATATATATATATATTCAGTAGAATGATCACAACCACAGACTGCTCGTTGCTGGCTTTGATTGGCCTCCCGGTCTGTCGCTTGGGAGAAACCTCAGTCCCCTCGGTGACGGCTCTGTCTCCGTCTTTGTGCCCCGTTCAAGCAATTACGCCCAGCTACATGTTTTCATATGGGAATGGATGAGGAAGGGGAGGGTGGCGGCAGAAAGGGGGGGGGGTGTCATGTGAAAAAGTCATTTTGGCGCTGCACTCTTCAGTTCCGGTCATGCTCTGTACCGACGCAAATTAAAACCTCCCCAGTAGCCTATGTAAATATGCTGCCTACTGTGCTGCGCTTTAATGAGCCATGATATGAAAGACATCTAAAACCAATGGAAAATAACTGGCCACTTAAAGGTGGGGTGCGTCTGACAGGTGACAGGTAGAGCCAGGTTTAAGACAGGGTTGGGTGGTGGGGGTGTGGGTGTTGGGTTTGCAGGATGATGGGGGCAGACCAGCTCTGGCATTCAGGAATAATCTGGAGCTGTGAGCTGCAAACCAGGGGAGAGTAACCAGCTTTTTAGCCTCAGGCATTTCAAAGAATTCTGGGTGGCGGTGGTGGAGAGGGAGAAGGGGGAGCAGGTGGGGATTGTGTGTGTGCCTGGGCACCTGGAGTGTGCTCATTTTTAAGGGGGTGGGATGTTGTTAGGTGAGGAGTGAAAGGAGACAGTTACTATGTCTCCTGCCTTGAGACACAGCTCATTGTCACCAACTTAAAAAATGTACATAATTTCCCTCCGCGCAGACACACACACAGACAGACACACACAGCCCTCAATCCTCTAATAACCTGTCTTCTAAAAACCTTACAAGGATTACCTATCTGCAAATCTGCTTTGTATGCAGAATGTGATGGCGGAATGGAAATGAGCAACTGTTCAAGATGGCGCCTACCAAAAAGGGAACCACATCTGCACAAACCGATTAATCCGAAACATTCAGAGGAATCTCAAGTCATTTACAATATCACAGAATCCATAATCAAGATTCACTGCCAGAGCCTGAGTCTGCGGCACAGAGTCAATGCCCAGTTCAATGAGGGCTGATGGAATGTATAATTTCATGACAGATGCACGCATTCACAGGGGAACACAAGGTCATTTTAACATTCGCTGGCAAAAAATACAACAACTTACCCTAGAAAGGAAATGCACACCCAATTATTAACGGGCAAAAGGAGGCAACAGCAAATGAAATATGTAAAAGGTTTGTTCACTGATAGCAGAGTATTCATAAAATGCAAATTTAGCATTATATATAAATATGTGTGTTGCTTTTAATAACATATCTATGTAGCTATTTAGAAACATGGTATCCTATGGATATAAATATGCGTCTCTAATTGGACAAATCCCTGTGTATGCATAACATTAATTAGGATGATCATGTTTATTATAAAGATTATGAGCTTATTTGTTCTAACAGGTGACTCACTGAGAAGACACATTAGAAGCAAACCACTGTGGTCTTGGACTCATAGTGGGAGGAGACCAATTTAATGTGTGGCAACTTGAACGCAATGCAATTCAAATGTGAAAATCGGGTGAACAGATATGTAGATTCTTTAAAAATCTGTGGCATGGTTTGTTGGTTTGAACCTTGCCAAGCCATGCTAAATCCAGTCTTTAAAGCCACGCAGCGAGCTATAAAGGTAGGAGCCGGCTGATAGGCTGGTGAGATCCATTGTTGTCGGGCCATCTGACAGTCTAACTCGTGAGGAAGGGGGAAACAGAGGAACAAGCCAGTGGGGTGCCTTATGAATTTAGACTAAGTTGAGATTCAACATTTGGCCAAAACACACTCTCTCCTGTGAACTGTCAACAAATGCAAACCAAACCCACCAAGAAGCGTACTGGTGAAAAAGCATTTTGTCAGTGCCTCTTTGTAATCTGTCATGTGGTTTTACATGGGACCACTTTGACAAGACATGCCAGGATAGCTTATCTGGGGTTAATGAAAGTAATGTGCAGAGAAATAAGTAATACTGACATTGCTATAATATGCATAAATCCTTGTTTAGTGAAACTGTGAAATGCAGAAATGACACCAAACGGCTTTAAAGCTGCAATAATCAGATTTTTTTTATGTTTACAATGGAACATATGACTGTGTAATGTGAAAGGGGTCCCTCATATTGATGAAACCACAGAAAATAATCACCCAATTCTGTAGTACCCCTCAGCTCCATTGAGCTTTTTAGTCCCTTTCAGCTCATTGTTTTGGTTTTATGGCCCATGGATTCTGCTCTCTTTGCTCCATTTTCAGTAGCAGCAGCTTATTTTCAGCAAAAGCTGAAAGCTCTAATAAAACTATTGTAGGCTAGCATAACATGGCAGACAAAGTTAGTGACTAGCTTGTGAACATAATGGAGCAGCTAGCAAGCTAAAGACCCAAATATAGCAAAACAGAGTCAAAAAGAGAGCAAATATTGGACCTACATTAATTTGGTGACCAGAAACTAGAAGCTAATATTACTTCGCATCTGCTGGATGTGTTAATAGGCAACTGTTTGCTAACAGGTTAGTCCTAACAATTTTGTAAGGTGATAACACTTTGTCTTATTCAGCCTGTTTACAAGTTCTTCTGTTCCTGAGTGGCCAAAAAAAATCAGTTAATGCAGCTTTAAAAAGAAAACTCAACGAATGTGGTGAAAGAGTTCATGTTTTCCAAAGGCTCCCTCCCTGTCATGAATCTGTGACACTGAAATAAAAAGTTCATGGTAGTTGCTATGTGAAGATGCTGAGACATCTATCTGACCGGTTTGGGTCTTTCTCTATCCTGCTTCCCCAGCCCTGATTGCAGAAAGGCTTTACAAGGAGCCATCTCTCACCCTGGCAACTTTGTGTGACCTTGTGGGGCTGAATAAGACTGTAAAATTGATTCAGCCCCTGTAATAAAAGAGCATACACATTATCAGCATTCTAATTATAATTAATACAGGCAGCAGCGGCAGACCCATTATTTACGATGGGGGCCCATGGTAAGCAAACACAATAATAATCTATTCCATATTTTATTGATATGTTGATGAATGGCTCTCTTTCACACAAAACACCTATGGAATGTCTCAGTGGCCGATCATACAAGTGCTGATTATTTCACTGCCAGGTTCCTTCACCCCCGCTCCCCTCCCGCCTCGCCTTTCCTTCAGCCTCTCCTCTTCAGTCTTTCATTACCCCTTTGTTTGTATCACCTTAAGTCCCTGACTCCAAACCTCATTACCGAGAGCTGGATCAGGTGATAGAGTCAACTAACCTCCAGGAGGTGAATTACTGTCAGAAATAAACAGTCCAACAGCAACATCACACAAATGTCCACCTGTCCTGCAAAGAGATACCCAGCACAATGTCTGTGAAGAGACCTACAGTAAGTCTGAAGGGAAGCAGGGAACATTTCAGAAGATGTCTGATGTTAAAATCTGTGCGAGTAATGGTTTGATCCTGAATTTAACACCAGATAGGCCAAACCACAGTCAATTTTTGGCTAATTTAAATGGTACAATGAAATATTCTTACAAAAGGTCCTTCAGTGACCTTTCTGCACAAACCAGTGTGGTTACACTTGCTAAATATTGTAAAGGAATAACCATTGTAATTATATTTATTCTTTTCATTTGATTGTTTGTTGGCTTTAGCAAAGACCCAGAAAATCATCTGGCCTTCCTTGGATTAAATACTATTCCAGTGGTTGATAAAAAGCTTTTATGTGAAGTTAAAATCATTCCTTTTCTAAATGGATTATATACTAGAAACAGGATGTGGACTGCTGGCAGAGAATAAGGGAATACTACTATATTAAACAGTCTCTGAATGTTCTCTATCCAATGAATATCTGGTTTACTGAGCACAAAAGACCCCACTGCCTCACAGTCAAAGTGTGTAAAATAAAAAGACAGCAACCTTCATATCTAGGTTATCCTTTATAATTAGGTGTCTATGTAGCTTATGCCATTTCCCCTGTTTGATAATTGTAGTCCATCCCTCCTAATTTTGTACAGAGTCAGAAAAAAATGCTTATTTGTGCCTATCTTCCTTATTAATTCTCCTCACAAATCCTTGATTATTTTCCAATCCTTTCCTCTGATATCTCTGGCTCTGTTTGTCTGTTTCACTCACTCCTCCACTGAGCAGTCTGCCTTCCTTCTCAATCGCCTGTTTTGTTTCCCGTTTTAATGAACAGTTGGATTCTTTTATTTCTCTACAAGTGCTGGATTTGCCTTATCACCCCCCGTCCCTTTGAGGGTTGCCAATTGGTTTTATCCATGGATGTATCATTTCTTAGGCTTCCTCTTTTTTTCTCCACAAAGAGAAAGAACCACTCCGTCAACAAGCCTCTCCGGAGCCAGAGATTAAAAACCTCAACATCACCTACCTTCCAGCGCTACTCCCAACTGGTTTGTGTAAAACTCAATTAAACTTGTCCCCACTGAATTTCACATTACAGTACATTAAAAGGAAATTCTTCAAGCGTGATGACAAAGCTCAAACCTAGCTTCAGAGCCGCTATTTAGGAGCTTTCCTAAACGTTGTAGTCTTCGGGGTTTTAGCCTCATGTCGATGCAAAAGGCGCTAAACACAAAGACAAAGAAAAGGTTTCTTTTGACTCGGGAGAAAAACAAACTTTATGATTTATTTATTTACAGACACGCTGAAAGTCACAGTGTCTGCTTGATACACTGCACACAAACATCAAGGTCTCAGCCTATCAATTAGCTCCCAACAAAAGGTAAAATACAGCCTTTTGATGATTAAAGGTAAATACTTTCAAAAGTAACCAGGACATAATGATAGTTGTCAACCGTGTGACATTAGCCATCTTTGTAAGATACAGATGTTAATCTTTGGGGGTTTGCAGATTTTTGATCTCAATTTCAGAGCCTCAGTGAGTCGATAACAAATTATTCCACCGCCTTCATACAATCTGTCTGGGTGAAAAGGGAGTGTTCAGTCGAGCATTGCACTGACGCAAAGAAACAGCGCAGGTCGATGCGTGTGTTAACTTCATTCACATGTGATAATGTGCTTTCAACTACACGATAGCGAACCTGAGATTCAAGCGGGGGAGGGGGATCCTTAAGATGTCGTCTCTTTATGAAGAGCATCTACTCTTTTGTAGTTTGTGTTTTCCTACTGAGTGGGAGAGAACAAGCGCGGCAGAAAATGTGGAGGGTTTCCTACAAAGCAGACATAGGAAGGAGAAGGGGAGGCTTGGCTTTGCTTCAGCCAGGTCGGCTTTACAAGAGGAGAATCTCGAGATACACTCCTCTTCCCCTCCCCTTCACTCTTTCTCTTGTTCTCCCCCGTATAGCCATCCCTCCCCACAGCCCAAGAATTTAAGGGCAGCTTTGAACCCTCTCAGTGTTCTTCGACATTGCACAATGTGTGTGCGCTCGCCTCTCTCCGTCAGCCACCCAAAGGTGTTTTTGTGCTGAGATTAGTAGATGAGGTGCAGTCTGTGTTTTGGGCCAAACATGCCCATCCTTTGACACGAGGGCGGACTCCGACTCTGACTGGGCTACAGACCAAGATCACTCCCTCTTGTCTCCTCTGCTTCCTCCTCAATCCTCTCCAACACATGACATGTGTCACTGCCACAGATCTGCACTGGAAGATACGACCAGTTGAAGGTCAGGGCAAATCCCCAAAGCAGAGAAGAGAGAGGAAAAAATCTCATAAACCTCCTCTTTTTTTTT
>NTHP01000228.1:789656-818891 GCA_003416845.1 Oplegnathus fasciatus | reverse complement strand
CTGATGGACTATTTAAAAAGTTCATTTTTCTTAAATGCTTAGCATATTTCATGGTGCTATAATGTGAGTGCTATAATGTGAAATCTCCATTAGCCAAAGATGGGCGCAGCAGTACTGCAATGGATATGTCAATTTTCTTGTTCTGGAAAAAAGAATTTTTGTAGGGATTTAAAACCCATGTAATATTCATATTTTCTATTTCACAGCACAATAGCCAGCGAGGAACTAAAGTGATTATACATAGCCAGAGTCAAACTCTAGGGCCGTTATCTATTATAGTTTAATAAATCAACAGAGGGAGAGCAGGGTGCACAAATATTCTGTAACCATATTGGAGCCATTTCCTGAGCCAAATATGTTTGATGAGATAAAAAATGGGATAAGAAATATTTAAATAGAGGATTATTTTACATGGAATTACATGGAAAGATGAATCATTGTGTATCTTCATGCATCAGTTTCATGCATCTGTAGTCGGAGGTCCTGAGCAACCAAACTTCAATTAACTCACCAGTGACAAACTATTATGCAGCCCAAATGCATTTCTGAGGCCAGGTTAACTCAGACAGGAGGGGAAAGGGAGCACCGTGTAATTATTTGGCACTTACAATGTCCTACACTTCAGATTTGTGAGGATGGCGAGCAGAAAATCTGTTTACTATGGAGCCGAGTTCCTCACTCTCTTCTGTGTGGATGAAGCCTTTGAATAATTCATAGTGAGAGCCATAGGCATATGCAATGGAAAAGTGTTAGAGAATATCACACCAAAGATGGCATCCTCCATTATGTGTGCTGTGCCCGGCGTGCCCACAGACCTCACATAATGTAATTGGATAAAAGTCAGATGCTGCATATTGAGAAGCTACATAAGGCAGCGATATTCTTCAGAGTCTCTGAGATGTGCTAATTGACACAAAAGCAGCTACAGAAAAAGGATTGCATGGCTTATTGTCTTCATATATTTATCTCCAACACCTCATTACTTTTTCGTGCAGTTACAAGAAATAAGTGGAATAAATTTACTTACTACAACTTGTGTTCAAAAAGCATGACCTCTCCCAAATAGAACAAGGGGGAAAAAAACAACAAGTCCTAAATTAGAATGTCATTATTCTGATTTGGTCCAGCAGAGATGTTTTTGTTGTCATTTTACTTCTGTTGACAACTTGTCTCATCGGGATGTTACTGACTGAAACACTATGACATGTGTTTTACATATCAAAACTGCCAAGCCTTTCATTTAAAGAGACTTCATCTTCACTGACAACATTTTTATTGACAGGTAAAGCCCCAGAGATTAGACATGGTGGTCTAATTAGTCTCTTTCTCCACTGTCGTATTTACACACGCAAAGCCCCTGAAAGGAAAGTGATCCGGATGAAGCCAACCAGTCGTGGAAGAAGTATTCAGATCCTTTACTTAAGTAAAAGTATAAATACCACACTGTAAAAATACTCCTCTACAAGTGAAAGTTCTGCATTTATAATGTTACTTATATAAGTACTCCGTGCAGAGAAATGGCCCCTGTGGGTGTATATAGTATACTATATACGTACATATACCATGATATAGTGTATCATTAGATTATCACTACATGCATTAATATTTAAGCAGTATTTTGCTCTTGAACTTGGTTGAAGTGGAGCTCACTTTGAACTATTTTATATAGAGCTGCAGCTAATCATTATTTTCATTATAGATTGATCCGCTGGTTATTTTCTTGATTGTTGTTTGGTTTGTAAAATGTAAGAACTTTTTGAAAGATGCCCATCACATTTTACCCAAAGTGACACCTTCAGATGTGTTGGTTCGTCCGACTAACAATCCAAACCTTAAAATGATTCAGTTTAGAGTCATTTAAGACGAAGAAAGCCACAAGTCGTCACATCTAAGAAGCTGAAACCATAAAATGCTCTGCATTTTTGTTTAAAAAATGACTTTAATGATTGAACAGTCATTATTACTGTTTTGATAAATGGCTAATCTACTAATTGTTTAAGGTAAAAATCTATATTTTATGTTATTGGTAGTTTATTTTTTTACAATGAATTATATTTTAGAAGGTTTTTGTATGTTAAATCTTAATTAGTAACTAGAAAAGTAACTATGGCTGTCAGATAAATGTAATGGAGTAAAAAGTACAATATTTCCCTCTAAAATGTAGTGAAGTCGAAGTATAAAATATCACAAAATGTAAATACTCAAATAAAGTACAAATACCTCAGATTTGTAGTACAGTACTTGAGTAAAATAAGTAAATGTACTTAGTTACATTCCACCACTGAAGCCAGCGCTCTAAAGAGGAAGAGCTGACGATGATGGATGTGGTGGCCATCTAACTGTAGAAAGGAGTCGGTGGGTAAGCTTGCTTAATTCCTGACATGAAATATTACCTGCAGCACTCGACAGAGCAGACCTGCTTGGATGGCGGGAGAGATAGCATCCATCCTTTCAGTATAAGAAACAAACAAACAAACAAAAGCTCCAAGACCTCTGACCCGACAAAGGAAGTACAACTGATAAGTTAGTACCAATTTTTCCCTCTTCTCCTGCTTCTCTCTCTTTTCTTTGAATAGAATTTCTCTGCCTTTGGCCCCAGTTTCACCTTGCTACGCCTGTGCCCTTCTATTAAAGGTGGTAATGGCTGCCAACTTCCCTCAGGCCTTCTTTTTAATATTTGTCACTCATGAAAGAAAGAGGGGGGGTGGGATGTAGGGAGATGATAAATCTTACTTTTGCCAGCTAAGGGCTTCTATCTCCCAAACAGAATAAAATCCAGTCCAAAACACTGCTGTGCGCATTAGGAAGCTGTGGGTTTAAGCCTTGTCCGCAATGATCAAACCAGGATTTATGAAGCATCATAACTCCCGACAACATCCAGCGGCTTATTAATTTTATATATTTCTGTCCATTCCCTGATATTCCCAGCCTTGACAGTCACTCAAGATAAGCCAAAAGCGTTCTGACAGGATGGAGTGTGTATATATTTTTCACTGTTCTGCTGCTCCCCTCCAGTTGAATAGGTTTAGTAGAAACCTTGAGACTGCTGTGGTGTGATTTGTCTCTGGTTTTTGTCTTCACTTGCAACCTTCCCATTTGTAAGGGCCCTTAAATCAGCCTTGTACTCTGCTGAGCCATGAGAACAGACCAGACAGAGACAGGGAGGGGAGGGAGAGAGGAGCGTCGGTGTGTATGTATGCATGTGTGTGCATGTATGTCCCGATGTATGTTTATGCACAGAGAGACAGAGACAGAAGGAGGGAGGGGGAGAAGGAGGTGATTGGCTCCACCAGAGTATCACACATGTGGTTGAATGTTAATCAAAACACTCACTAATCACCATTTACAGGCCGTCTATATAAAGGCCTGTTCTCCGATATGAGAGGGCAACATGCTGATAGGGTTTAATTTAACTAGAGTCTAGGTCGGAGGCTTGATTTAATGTGGCCCACAGGAAAACTGAGCAGGAAGGAGAGAGGGAGAGAGAGACAGAGAGAGAGAGAGAGAGAGAGAGAGAGAGAGAGAGAGAGAAATGGTAGTTCTTTATGCAATGATCACATAAGTTCACATCAATAAAGCCCTAACCCATTACCAGAAACACTACATGAAAGAGGAGGGGCCCTCTGTGAGCACAGATTGCTCCTCAGCATAAAGAAAGAACCGGCTCTAACTCTCCTGACGGCTGCTTCACTTTTCTGACAAGCTGTGCAGAAGCAGTAAAGGATCCCGACAGGCTGTTTCAAGATAACTCCCTTAACCTTTTGAACCCTGATTTCCTCTTAATTTTCCCCCCTAAAGTAGCTTAAAATTGGGGAAACAAATACCTGAACCGTATGGAAATATCACATATGTATTCTGTATCTGCTTGTTTCAACACCTCTTTGAAGTTATAGGATGAGTGAAATATTAGAATTTAACCCAGTGGTTTGATGGCTGTACTGTTACATAGAACCATTCTACATGTCTTGTTATTTCACGCGCATTTCACCATGGTTCTGCCTGAAATATCAACATCTTTGGAAAGTGTTTAAAATTAAATATATTTGATTACGCACACACTACTATATCATTTCAATTATAAACAGTTTCAGTTTTACCTCCAAAATAATCGCTTTCATCGGCACTACAACTCTGGCTGCACCAAATGTCAGCAAGGGATGTCATATTTGAGTTTTTGAGGGACTCCTTTACCCAGACATCTTGCAATATGATGTCAGTGTCACAAATGTATTTGTCTTGTTATCGTGTATTTGTCTTGTTATCGCTTGGCCATCAGCGCCCTGAGGTTGGAGGTTGAGGGCACAAGGAAGCAGATGCAGTTTAACTGCCTTGCTCTAGGGAAATAATCCGATGTTTCTTTTCACCCAAACAAACTTTTACTTGTGGCCGGAGCTCCCCTTGAGTCTCCACTAGATCTCCTGAGGGCCCAAACCCTCTTCTTCCGCCTTCGCTTCTCTTCCAGCTGCCTGCACTCTGGCTACGACCCCAACCAAGCTAACTAGCCACAGTGGCTATCACACCCAGCAGTGTCTGACTAAGACCCTAGCATGCACTAGCCAGCCACAGCCACAATGACTGAAGCACACAGCGGTGAGGAGGCAGGCAGGATGTAATCTCCAGGAGCTGTTGATACAGGGAAACACACAGGGTTTGGGTCAAAGGGATTAAAATGGTGGAGGTGCTGGTTGTAAGAAGGAGAGGGGCTGTGAAATAGTGGAGGGAGCAGCGGGTGAGCCACCCCATAAGAGAGAGGAGTGGGGAGATTACAGGGAAAATGGCGCAAGGGGGATTCCTGCGAGGAGAGGGGAAGAAGTGACTCCAAATGGCATCGGAACACAGCATTAGTAGCTACTATTCAACAGTATGCAGGCTTAGCGAGCTCAGGGCATCAGGAGAGGTGGCCGTGTTTTCTGTGCTGGTCAGATGATGCTCGGTTTCTATAGGTGGCAGGTGTAAGGAAAACACGGATATGGAATGGGAAAAGGAAAGCTGAAATCTTCACAGCCCCACTTGAAGACTTTGCCTGTGCTACTCAGTCACCCCTCTGTGACTGTGACTGTCTAAATATTGTCAATGCCAGAAAAAAAAAAAATCCAATCTTAAACAAAGGAGGCCAACACTGCTGGGTAATATCGAGCGAGGATGTCTGTCTAAGGTTTTAACTGAGCCCTTCATGCCTATGCAAACCTCACATGGTTTGGATAGAGTTCCATCAACAAAACATGTCAATCACCTCTCCGTGAAAAAGGGAGAGATACGAGACTGAAACCTATCTCGCGCAGACCCAAATACTGTACTCACGGCTTCCATTTCACAGTCTGTGGGAGAGCGGGGTTCAAAAATCTTACATCAATTTTTTTTTTCAATCCAGCTATCCAAGGGCTCAGATTCCAGTTACATTTCACATTGAATAGACTTGTGTTTCCAGCAGTCTAGCCCTCTTCTAGTATGCTGGCTAGTGGAGCGATGACAGATTGGTTTCCACTCACTGCACGGGGGAGCACAATGGAGTGGCTTTGACAGAGTTAAGAGAAACAGTGCATCAATGCCCCCCTCCATCTCTCTTTTTCTGTACGCACACACACACACACTTCTCTCTTCCACTCTCTCTCCTGTTCCTTCTCTTTCTCTCTCTCTCTTCCCTGGGGCTTAGAGAATGGATGGCCCTGTCTGACCTGGACGACACTGATGTCTAGTCCTCTACACTACTGTACCTACAGCACGCCTGTCTGCTCGCTCGCCGCTCTGTCCACTCTCTCTCTCTAACACACACACACACACACACACACACACACACACACACACACACAGTAAGCGCACACGAGGAACAGGGGCACCCATCTCTGTCACCCAGTGCCGACAGGCAGAGGTCAGCAGAGCTCAGGCACTAAAGCAACCTAGAGGAGGTAGCGTTTAGCTCATAAGCAGCCAATATCACAGTCATGGTGAAGACAGACAGAAGGCTTTAGTGTTAACAACCTTAAAAACGTAAAAGCAACACTGTTACTAAGTGTAACTGTAACTATGACTTACCATAATTGAAATTAGAACAAGGAGCCCTCATACTTACATGACAAAACAAGTCGTTTATCACTGTCTTCTGAAATAACCCACATGAGTGTTTTCTGATCTAGAGCCCTATCAGCAGCCCAGTATCCTTAAGAATTACGCACCTCACAGTTTACATCCATTTCCAATATTCAGTGCCACTGTAGGAAGTAGTGTACCTTATATGTAGTTGGGCAGAAAGTAATGGTAGAGAGGTTGAGGTGGTGGGCATGTAACGCATCAGACTTTCATGCAGGAGACCAGAGTTTGTGTCCAATTCGCTCAATAAGGTCAATATAGGCACTGTATCGTGATGCACAAGCGAGAATTTAAAAACTCTGGATGTAAGAATTGTTTGCAGAATTGTCCAATATCAATGTTCTTGTCTGGTGATCGGCTTACAGCAGAGGAACATGCCCAACAAGTCTTCATACCAAAATGACAGAAAATATAAGCGTTTTCTTATCCACCACCATGGTTAAGGTTTGGTTAAGATTAGGCAACTAAACCTGCTTGGTTAAGATTAGAGAAAGGTCGTGGTCATGGTTGGAAGAAACCAATGTTTACTGATGGTAGGGGAAAGGATGTTTATTGTAAAAAGCTGGTGCTGGTGAGGGCTTTTCTCTATCCAAACCAGGTTCTTTGACATTAAAAAATGGCGTCCTGAACCAAAACGTGATTGCCAAAAACCATCGCTGATTGCAGCTTTTCTCCACATGATTCAAACATAAGATGAAACATGCTTTAACCACACTTCTATCAGGATTATTCACAAGTTTAGCACGTATCACATTTCCAAATTGCTGCAATGACACCTTTAAAGCTCATCACTGAACCCGCCTCATGCATCCCTGTGTCCTTACCCATGGCATTTGACTTTAAGAGGGGTAGAATAGCTAAGATCCCTTGACCAGATAGCATGATAAAACAACCCACAGATAAGGTACTAATGCTAGAGGTGGCTTGCAGTTGTGCTCCGTGCGCTGCAATGAGAAAAGAAAAACTGTGATATCACACTGATACGGCGCTCTAAAGACTATGGGGCTATATGTTTTTTTTTTCACACAGGTGGATGTACAATCAATAAAATGGATTAGCTGCAAAGGTATGTATAAAGGTTATCGCCGAGTTCTCCTGCATGAACACAGTGGCGACCCCACAAAACAATTTTGTAATGTGTCGAGCTATTTCTTCAGAGAAAATCTGATTATGTTTTGCCCAACCTAAAAATTGATTTGCAGGGGTATACATTATCAAAGGAAAAATGGACCCTATAAAGCTTGAATGGAGTTCTTCTCTAACTCTATTCTCTAAGCTAGTGGTATCATCGTAACAGTCAGTGTTGTATGTTTTTCTTTCAAGGCTGCATCAGTGTTTTTCTTCCACTGTCATGTCCTTTTCTCCCTCACTGAGGGCTTTTTTTTTTCTTAGTATGATCATCTCCTCTCTCCCTCAGTGCATCAGAGTTTCACCTAGACTCAGTTTCACTTGTTTAGTTCCACTCACTGCAGTCCTGTGTCAACCCTCAGAGAGACTTTAACCGTGTGGTTTTCCATCACGCTGACTGACGATCTAAACACCCCTCCACCCCAGTGATTCCTCTATCTCTCTCCCTCCATCTCTCTCGCTCACTCTCTCTGACACACACACACACACACACACACTGTGACCCCCCTCAAGCCTGATAAAAGGCACCAACTGCACCCCCCTCCAAAAAAAAGCTGTGTGGATGTGCAGAAAGGCCCCTCTCTCCAGCTCTCAGCTTTTGTCTCTGATTATCCTTGCACACACATGCACACCCCTCCACGACCCCCTACATCCTCTCCCGCACACACACACACACAAACACACACGCTCTTCTTCTCAACCTGCTCCTGGATCTTGTGTGAATGTGTGTGTGTGTGGGGGGGTTGACTCTGACCAATGGCATCCAACAGCAGGGCTTTATCCTGAAGCACACTGACAATGCTTTTCACACCTACTTACCACAGCAGAGATGGGGGCGGTGGGCTGCATCATACCCAGGACTAAAAGCAGGCTAAGGGCTTTTGGAAGACACACACAGAATGGACTCTTTAATTACTGACTCAAGATCCCGCAGTAGATTAAAAAACCTTGCAGAAGCTTATTTTCATATCCGCAGAATTTTTCAATGAATATAAAAACGGTCATTGATTATGCCGTTAAGGGAGGGAAGTTAAGAAGGGAGCTATAAAGAACATATAATCACATTAACTTGCAGTGATTAATGTAATAAAATGTGATCTTTTCTCCCCATCTGTATTGAACACATTCAGTACTGAGAAGACATGCTCCAAATATTAAGAGGCAGCTCCTCAAAATCCACTTAACCAGTTCTGTGTTCAAAGACATCTACGAAAGCAATGTAGATAACTCATATGACATGCTTACGCAGTGCAGACAGGGAGAGTGCACACGTATGGATGGAAAAGTGAAAAAAAAAAAAAATCAAAAACAATGACTTATGGATCTGCTTTTTATGCCTGTGCACTATTGCAGTGCAGGATTTTGAGCACAAACCACTGTATGTTTCTTCACTCCCGGGCACACAATCAGCCATCCTGCATGATCAATACCAAAGCATTTCTCAACATTGATTATACAATTATAGAGAAGTTAAATCTGTGACACACTCTCATGTAGAAGCATTAACCGATGCAGCCAGCGGTGAAGACTAAGAGGAGGGAAGAAGCTTCCTCTTCACTCACTGTTTTTTTCCTTTTTTTTAAAATGTGGTGCTTAAAGCGAGCTCAGTGTAGTCCAGGTACTTCACTCAGATGATTATAATGCCACGAGGGTGCAATACATCACTCTTATTAGCCACACTGGAGCACAATGGTATCATAATTAATGGTCGCAGCAGGATTGAACGCTGCCCTGACATGGAAAAGTGGGCCTACTTAAGCTCTACAAGGCATTTAAATATGCAGAGTGAATGGCACAACCCAAACCCTCCTGCTCTAAGGACAGCCCACGCTCATTAGCCTGACACCTTCCATGGCATTGATACAAGGACGACCGGCTATACTCACACGCACACAACACAAATCACAAGCACATACTCAAACATGTGCATACAGACCACAGCTGCAAAATTTAAAGTTGCGTGGTGATATATGAAAAGACCAATCTTGTCCCTCATCAGTGCCCATCACGTCTTTTGCATTTTCTCCCCGTATTGTTGTTTTTGTCTTAAGGCTTAGTCTACGCTGAATGCAGATGGACATATATGTGTCAGCAGCCATTATGCAAATTTTCAGTAATGGCGTTTGGGCTGTGTGTGTGTGTGTGTTTGCAGTGAATGAGGATGCTGTGGCAGAGTGTGGTGTCTGCTGCCTGTGCTATACTGTCTCGCACAGGGAAACTGCCTGTGCGGCGGGAGAACAATGCACATAAAAGGCTGTCGGAAGAAGCGTCTGGAGCTGACGTCTTTCACATGGCTCTGAATGGAGCAGCAGCAAAGTGTGTGCGTGTGTGTATGTGCATGTAGTTTATATGCTTACGAGTGAGACAGAGAGAAAAAAACACAGAGAAAACGCCCTCTTGAATATGTTTGTAGACAGAGACAGGGGAAAATAATAAGAGTGTGTGTTCCCGTCTTAGTCATGCGTACTGAAATGTGTGTGATTGTATGTGCATGAATGCCTGTGCTCCTAAATACATGTGTGGGATGGTTAAGTCCTCTCAGATTGCCGTATGATTTGGATTTTGCTGTCCTTAACCCACCACACACTCTCCTCCTCTCCATAAAGCCAGCTTTACAACTTCTCCTCAATTGCTAATGTGGAAGCTTCAGCTACAAGACACGCTACTCAACAGCTGCCAAATGCCTAAACCAGCCACTCCTCTCCACCCGGCTCACTCCAGCCTGACCGTACCGAGTTATCGCGTGGCTCAGTGCAATCAATTATTGTTGCAGTGGAATCATTAATAATTTCCTAATGAAAACGATTCTGTTGATCTGTTGTCTTTTAATTAAACATAATTAGTCGGCTGCTCGGAGCTGTGGTGGGGACTCCTTTAGGGTACAATTTTGTTTTAATACACTGATAATGAAATTTTTACATTGTGTCAGTTGTTTAGTTATTATTCAGTCACACTATTTCGCTATGTTCCCAGATAACAGATAATAACCCTCGCACCTCCTATTCGCCGCAGTCATTTTAAAAGAGGAGGGTTGAAATGAACAATTAAATTTTGAACTGTAAGAGTCCTCTCCTCTCAACGTTTAATGCTGCATGCTGCCAAGGAGCAGTGCAGGAAACAGTGCAGTTTTACACTTTCATTTCTGGTGGAAAAAAACATGTCTCAGTACATTGCAAGACTGGTTTTATTTTTTATTTTTTTAAAGAGTCAAATAGATACTACATCTGTCCAGGCAGTTCATGCTGGTTCATCTTATGCCTCAGAGGTCTACAGCTGTGGAGCAGTGGAAAGAGCAAATGAAGGCATAAAAAAAGGATCTGATTGTGAGGACTTAGAGAATATGAAATAGTACAAAGACACAGCGAGTTGGCTAATTCGGCACTGTCCGGGCTTATGTAAAACGGCCTAGTTACATTGGTCAATTTCTGCACGAACAATGGGCTAAGTTGCTCTGGAGACTTATTGGACATGCTGTATCTGAATGTGGTCTGGCTTAAGAGGCTTACAGTTGAAAAGTTTAGGTGACCTCTGAATAATGCCACATAATGTGGTCACACTGAGTGTGTATAGTTTCAATGGGCTCAGATATCAGGTAACAATGGCGTACGCACAATGAAGGCTCACACTGAGAATGAATGAAGTCATATATTGTACTTTAGACCTAAAAGTGACACTTGCCTTTAACTGTAAACTCAGATCTGACTGTGTTTGATTTCAGCAAATGTACACTGTGTTGAGGTTTTATTTAAGGATACTATAATATACTGCAGGAATTTAAAATACTTAAGATAAACTTGAAATATTATAAAACATAACTAATATAGAAAGCGTTCAAATCTAATTTTGCTTTACAGCAAGAGCCACTGCACTTTCAAAAATGCACACATTTTAAAGTGCTAGTGGTATTCTATATTTTTGTTATACCAAAAACAGCAATGAACTGAACTCGTGAGTATTGCCTGTGTAGCCAAAATTTGATACATCTTCTTCTTCTGTGCTATAGAGCTCCATTGTTGTCAAAAATGATTAAAAACATATAATTCAGCCACGCCATTGCACTGGGTGACACCTTTATTACAATGGACATGGGCACTGTAGTTTATCTTTCAATCCCACATACACTACCCTACTGCTATAAATACTAAATGTGTATTAATCCGCTGCTGAAACTAGTCCCTAGCAATTTACTCCTGTTTAAGTAACATTTGCTAAAAAATACAATGCCCAGTTGCTTTAGGATGTTATTTAGACTATTTCAAAAATGACACAATGTATGTAGGAACGAATGGGCTTGGAGATGAGTGCCACAGACAGGGTGGGGAAGTCAGAAAGTTTTGAGCGACAGACAAATGCATTGTTGGTCTCACAATAAGAAAAATATAGAATAACACCAGACTGATCCTTTAAAAAGATGTTTGACTACAGTAAACACATCACAGTTGGGCTTGGTCACACTGGCTTTCCGAACAGTTGCTAAAATTCTTCCAATCAGGCAGGTTCGCAGCATTTGAGCAGAGCCTTCATTTATTATTCAACTAGGAGATGTTAGAAGAAATAAATCAAAATGGGGCTGGATTTCCTTTCTCTGTTAAATCTCTCCTACATTCCAGCTGTATTGTTTATCAATCTGTTGTTTATCTGTACTGAAAATTCTCCACTGGTTTCTATCTTTCTCTCTCTCTCTGGGTCCCTGTCTGTCATTCTCTCTCTCTCTCTACCTCTCTCTCCTCCGTCTCCAGCGTTACTGTAACATATAATTACTCTGAAGACTTGCTGCCTGTTTCTATAACTTCAGCGGTTCAAAGAAACTGTCGGAGTGTGGAGGAGAGCATTGTGGGAGTTCCAGGTGGATTTCTCGATAATGAGTTAGCGCAGTAGTAGAGTTGAGAGTTTTAGTAATGGCTGGCTGCTAAGGCTCTTCCTGGGAGTTTAATGTAAAACAAACAGGGCCATGCTGACAGCCTGGGAAAAACAGATATTGCAGTTTTCCACTTCCACTTCAGGGCTTTTCCTGCCCCTCATATTAAGAACGGGAATTCAAAGAAGAATTTATATTCATGAAATGGCTCTGTGAATCCTAATTTGAGACATTTAAATGCCTCAAACATTACTCATGGTCTTTGACTTCTAATTTCTTTAAATGGATAAAATGCTCCTGTCTTTCTGTTCATCTGGATAAAATGATACAGACAGGAAGACGGAATACAAATTGTCAGGGTAGACATAGTTTTGTTGGCAACAGGAATTGTAGGATCCCAAAAATAGGCAAAAAATATCTATATTTGACAGTATAGGGTTAGCTTGTCTTAGTGATGATGACCAGGGGCGCCCCGTGGGGGACCTGACTACACCACCCTGCTGCTTGTTATACACTCCAGTGCATGTATTATACATAACACACTGCTGGAGTACAACTCTCAGAGGAATCGTTTTGCTGAATCCTGTCCTCTCTCCCTCTCCCATTTCTCCGACTTCCTGAATGACAAGTTTCGGGGACAGAGGATGAGCAGTTGTGCAAAATGTAATGCAGAAATCATAGGACAGAACGCCCAACAGTAAGCTACAGCCACTCAAACCAATCACCAGTCCTTACTTAGAGATACTCCCCCATAGATTCACACTGGCAAGCATCCAAAGTGAACTGCTACTATCTTTGCAGGCAGCCATAAAGAAAGCCGAGACCACTGAAACGTGAGCCAAAACATATTTTGCAAGCATACTGTGTATTGAGATATTCACTGTTTTCCATAAGTAACGCATCTCAGGGAGCAATGAAGCAGCCTACACAGGAGAAATAGTACAGGGGTGAAGATATAAACAATCTGGGCCTCAGCTTTTCAAGGTGAGAAGAAAGTTCCTGTTGGAACATTTTCCCTTTAGTCGATCCACCCTAGTGTCGACACGATAAACACAATTCCGGCGCTGCTTCAAAACTGAAGCAAAAAGGCCAAATTCAAAATTGAATTTGACAAAGATTTGATATTTTCAGCACGCTGACATTTCAATGTCACCTCCAGAGGGTGCCCACACATGCAGATTGGAATATTTAAAAGAGGGCGATGAAGAAGAATGAGCGGTATAAATCGAGTCACAGTCTGGACGCAAGAGTCACACAGCTGAACGGCATCAAACACTTCACCACTTTCTGAACTTACTCCCAGTCCACCTAAAAAAAAAGTCGCCAGGAGCAAAATGTGGAACAATTTTGGATAGAGAGCCGAGAAAAACGGACACCCAACCAATTTATCCAACGCTTTGTGGCAAAGTTGCTACAAAGCTGTTTGAGTCAAGTATGGAATTACACAGCCTGAATTTTTGTACCTTGTGGTAATATCGAATTTTCAATATTTATTGTAGCATTCGTTTCCAAGTCAAAAGTTTTCATCATGTGAAAACACTGACATTATTAGTTAATGAAATGAGCATTCCTTCTGAAAAACATATACTTCTATAACTAAACATGCTAAAACTATAGAAAAACGAAGAGAATAAAATGGTGACTGATGTATTTTATGCTGTTTTGTCAACTTAGTGATGTCTCAGACACAGCAACTGTTACGTGACGAGAGATATTTAACTTCTACTGCGAGATTTAAATTAATTCTTTGTATCCAGCATTCTCTCTACTATCATTTATCATCAGTTGGCAAGCGTGTGAAGATTCTTGTGGAGGATTTACTGTAATGAACTTATACAGTACAACACAGAACAACTCTCACAAGGGGACGTCTGGAAACGTTATTGTGTTTAATTTAATAAGGTCAAACTGGAAGAGACAAACAAAGGAGCTGTCAGTGATGCACAGCTGAGGTGATGATGCTGCATGTGCTGCGCGTGATGCTATCTCGAGGATATGTGTATGAAGAGTGGCAGAAGAAATTCTCCGGACTGAACAAAAAAAAAGTGAGAAATCCTGTTATTGCCCCCTTTTTTTTTGTTTCATACAGTCAGTCTCCGAGCAAAAAGATTAGAAGATTTTAAAGAAGTGCATAATCTTCTTTAACAGCTTATCAAAACTTTAATGATTTGGTGATAAAGAGCACAAAGTTAAGTAGCCGGTTAAGAGGATAACTCCCCAGTGCAGTCTAGTGATTAGTAGATGAGAATTGGGAGACTGAAAATCCGGGTTGCAAATCCCACTCCTGCCACTTATTCACTTTGAGGGAGAAGAAGCTCCATTTCAGCTTTGGGGGTATTGTCACGGGGTAATCATTTTTGAAAAGTGATAAATGGAGCCCCTTTCCTTCACCCTTTGGAATCCAAAACACATCTTTATTTACGTATTTATTTTGCTGTGTCTCTCTGGTTAACACCCGTCAAGACCCAATTATAGCGGCAGAAGCCTTGTGCTTTCATGGGAAGTGAAGCTACAGACTGTAGTGTCAGGGCTGTATACAGTTTAAGCATCTTCTCATACAATCTACAACAAACCAGGCTCTCTACAGATCCATGTTGGGCTGTTTTAATGAGGGTTTGCTGGACACAATGCAGCAGATTGAGGAGTTTATCTTTATGACAGTGCGTGATTTGGGGTTTTTGTGCTTTAAGGGTCAAGGCTGAATAAACAACATGGATTTTCTGACAGATATGTTGTATTTCTTTCCACATATTTACATAAATCCATTTCTGGTGGGGCTTCTATGATTACGTCTGATTTATTAAAGATATACAGCTAAAGCTTTGCTGAATTAGTGAGAGAACAAATGAAGCAAAATGGCAAACCCATCTCCACTTGTGCTTTGCTCGCTATCAGCACTGAGATAGGGATTCACTTAGTATAAAAGAGAAAAAAAAGGGGCATTAATTACTTTGTGAAATCTAAAGACCATTAACTTTGTGTGTCAAGTGATGTTTCTCAGTTCTTAATCAGAGTTTTAGTGATATAAATTACTCTTCGGAGTAAAACAGATATGGTGTGGGAGTGTGCGCATGTATGTCTTTTTGTGTGTCCTTGCAGCTGTGTAAATGCAATTATTTGTGTGTCTGAGTGACTTTGAGAAGCAGGGAGAGCAAGAAAGAGAAGAGAAAAAGTACAAGAAAGACAGAGAGACAGACAGAGAGAAAGACAGGCAGGAGTGGAGTGGATGGAGGATTGTCAGTGTCTTTGCGGCGGTGCTGTGGCGTGGTGTGTTGCGCTGCGGAGAGATAACAGGATGCCGGCGCTGCTTGCTTACCTTTGCTGTACACCACACAGTTGTTTTTGTTGTCTTCCGCTCCCTGCCAAGTCACATCCAGCAGCCACCTGGGGCCGGCGCTCAGCACCACCGGGACCGTGCTCTTCGTCTTCTGGACGGGGACAGATAACAAACACTAATCATTTGCTTATTTTGGTGATTAAAGAAACATTAATAACCACTGAGTTACGCTCTTCTGCTGCTGTGAATGGCCATAACCAGACAATTTCAGAAACTATACAGCATGCAACTCAAGTCCACCCCAATCCCTTTTTTTTTTTTTTTTTGCTGAGAAGATTTGAGAATCAGTGCAGGTTTTGTGTGAGAGCGTGTGTGTGTGATGGCCTACAGACAAAGGCTGTACAGTGGTTGGAGTGGTGACAAATGGGTGCAAGAGCCTGCATTGTATCAAAAAGGAGGAAAAATCATCCAGGATTGGACCCAATGATTCAGCATCAGATCTCTTAGATTAAGAAGAACATCTAAGGTGTCTGGGAATTATTAGACTAGAAAGAAAGAGGAAAAAAAGGGCTGGTGACTTTCAGAGAAAGGAAGCGAGTGTTCAGCGGTGAACTTTGGGCACATTGTGCCTCGCTATCGCCAGGATCTCACTATTTCCTGAAACAAGAAGGGAAGAATTTAAAGAATCAGTATCCATTTCAAAGGGCGATTGAGGTTAGAGTTTTTATAATATGCCGGAAAAATTATTCTGAATGTGTAAGGTCATTTTTCTTCTTGGTCAGAGGTCAAACGTGGAGTTTTATTTCTCGGAAAGAAAAAATAAAACAGGGAGATAGAGTACAACATCCACCATAATAGATTCACATGGTGCAGTGTCACCAGATTTGTTTGCTCTATTTATTCTCATATGATTTTCTGTTCTGTTTTATTGTATTTTGGTGTCCTTTTTCTTTTGATTCTTGCAAAATGGTGTATTGGTGGTGTTGTGTGTGCGTTGGGGGGGTGGTAGCAACATCTCAGGCAGCTGGGTACAGTAGCCTATTACTCAAAGGCAAAATGTCTGTATTTCAAGGCCATTACTTTTGAACCCTGGGGCCCTCCTTCATTAGGATGTTACAGAAATAGTTTAGCTAAGAGAAAATGGGTTGGGGTGCAATCTCGACACTTCATTTCTTTTTCCATCTGAGGCAGGCAGCGACAGGACACTGTCCATCTGCCTAATGCAACAGAAAAATACTAGTCCTCTCTCGTGCTTTTCACTTATTTCTCCCCCGCAAAAGGCAACAACCTTCAAGGATAAATGCAAATGTCACTTGAGCATGTTAAAGGTCTGAATTGGCACAGATATGCACAAGAGATGAGCACTGTGCTCCGGCAGTGTGCCTGCATGCCCCCTCCTCCTCCTCCTCCTCCTCCTCCTCCACCCGCCCATTTCTCTTTCCATGAACTCTATCTAGTCGGAGGCTGGAGGACAAACTGATTTTTTTAGAGAGCATTATTTACAAACAGCAAATACATCTCAGAGAGACGATAGCAATCTGTTTGGATTTTGTCTGCAAATTAAGAAAACAAATACAGCCACTAAATAAGTGTGTGTGTGTGTGTGTGTGTATGTGTGTATATATATATATAGCTCTGCACATTGGCAAACTACACTGCCAAACTGATCAAACACAGACAGTAAATTGTGTCTGTTGATATTCTTATTCCTTCTCCTGGCATCTTCTTATCCCGTCCTGGCAGCAGATGAGAGACAGAGGACCTCTGTAATTTAAGTCATCCTCGATTTCACATTTCAAATTAGCCTCACAATAAAGTCTTCTATCTGGCTAACCTGAAAATCTCACACCCCTGTCAAAGGAGCAGAGCAGACCGGCCGATTGTTGCTAGGACGACTATCTGAAATGGGAATCAGATTAACCCTTCCTTAGATCTCCAGACTGGAGCCATCTCTTATTCAGCAGCATGAGGCCTCTCTGCCGTCCCTCTGAGCCTCTGGGAATTCATGATATTCCAGCTGCTCTTAATGTAGCCAACAGGGACAAAATACCATATTAACTAGACATCTCCCCACTGTTAGAAATCATGAGAAATTTGTTAGAAATCATTGCAGTAATCACAATTGTTCCTTTACTTATTGCTGAGATAGAACCTGTTAAAATTCTGACTATGGCTATTATGTGTTATTTTGTGTAATTGTTAATTACTACTACTTTCTTTGCTTCCTTTTTGTTGGAAACAGAGCAGCAACAACCCATGACAGTTTCTCAATGCAGATTTACATAATGCATCTATCGTGACAATAGTGGCCTATGTGCTTTGTAAGCATGCTGCATGTACCAGCCGCCACAAAGACAAAGAGATGCAGAAGAGCAACTGCACACAACATATTTAGGATTAAGACGCAGTGGCGTCACTGCAGGGAGGAGCATCTGCAAATGCAAATGAAAACATTTGTACAACCGGATCAGTTGGCCTAAGTGGCCGAGGCCAGAAGAAATGCAGATTGACAGGCAGAACATTTTGATTTCCCTGGAGCGAGGGCGCATGTGATGAACTGGCTTCATAGAAACAAACTCCTCTTCTACCTAATAATCATACAACCAGGGGGTGTGACGTATGGAAGCTCTTTCCTGTCCAAAACAGAATACCGAGGGGAGTTTGTAAAATATGCTGACCCCTATTGGATAGATAAATATGTCAGTTGCCAAAAAATCTGTGCATGTGCATATATACAAGTGTCTAATCTTAACTAATCCTCTATTTTAATTTCATCTTTATGATGTTAACAATGATTTTTAATATCACATATTTATTGCAGGTATTTTTAATAGATATTGAAATAAAGTGATATTAAAATAACAAGTAAATATTTGTTTCGTTTATAGAGATACAGAGTTAAATATCAGTTTACAGACTATCATCCCTGTCAGAGCCTGTAAAAACCCCTCTGGCCTCCCTGTCTATGTAGTGTGTTATGGTTTATCCACCCTCTGCCTTCACTCCAGTGGTTTCAATACTCTCCCGGTATTTTTTTTCTTTTTTTCTCTGAGCTCTGTTACCGTTCCTCGTGTAAGAGATACAGTGACCAAAACAGTGTAGTCAGCGAGGAAGTGATTACAAACTGATGCTCCAAATTCGCTATAAAATGAAAATCAATATTTCCACAAGTTGCTGCAACATAAAAGATAACCTTCATTGATTTTTCTAGACTTAGGCCTCTGTGATAAAATCTAATATAAATTTTCAGCCACACGGATTTGGATCAGAGCGGAGCAGGGGCTGAACGATAAGTTCCGTGCACATCTCTCAGAGTTGGATTTTTTTTCCCTCCCCTTTCCCTCTTCCAAGGCAGGGCTGTACTATTTATAATTGGCCCTGTGTGAGCAAAAGCTTCTATCAGGAATCTGTTCTAATTTTTATTACTGAGAAGCTAAAGCCTGTTCCAGATAATTTGGAAATTTCAGGGGAATTGTGATAGAGCTGATGGCACAGCCGGACTGACTCCAGAAAGGAGCTAACCTGTAATAGCCTCTGTGGCTGCGCTGATTAAATGTTGCCATAGATGAAAGACCTGCCATCACCGCAATAAATTAACCAATCACACAAATCCCAAGTCGCTACTAATCCCTCCTTGATACCATGATCCTCTGATCAGCTGAAGGAGGTGAAGAAGAAAGTGGCTTGTGACACTCAGCCTTCTTCTAACTCCCTGCTTCCCTGTGTAAACAACAAGCTAATGATATCACCGCTGACCATTTCACCACCACTGGCTACTCTTAACCCGCTTCATGGTCAGGGCAGGTGAAATCGATACAAACCTTGGTGGGAATGATTATTTTCCTCAACACTTTTTTTTTTTCTCCCTCCACCAAGGTCACTGACTGGCACTGTATCCGTCTTGATCCCACAGCTGCAGGATTTAGACAACTGAGAGATCAAAACCACTCTGTCTGAATATCTCAAGACATTCATTGGCTTTATACATCCTGCTTTCAACACCCACTCAGCATGAAGGAGTGCCATTTTGAAACAAAAACACCAGTCGAAATATTACAGTCAAATAATGGTATTAACATCTTTTGAATATTGCATGTTTTTTCCCCCAATAAAACACCACTTTTGACAATTGTTTTTTTTTTCACTTGAATTACTGATAAATACATTTGACTTTCTATCCCCTACATTACATTTGACCCTGTGTTCGTATCCTAGCAACATGTCCCAAATAATTTTAAAGTGCCATGTCCTATTCGGATGATACTAGCAGTATAAATATAACAAAAAAACAAGCTTATGTATGGGTTATGTCAAGTTTATATGTTCTCTGTTTCTAACATGGGAGTGAGGATAAAGGATTTGTACCTGTTTTACCAGTCAGTTTACAGCAGACAGCACACTCACACCTTGATAACGTCCTTTGCAATTAGTTGTTCACTGCGATGAAACAAATTGCATGTGGTCAACTGGAAATTTCATTAAGGGAGATTTTCCTCTAGCCCTCGTTATCGCTCTGCGTATTAATATTTTCTTAGCCTCAAGGATGGATGGGTTGCAAGGGTCTTTTTTGTTGAATAAAACGGCCAAAGCCAACCTCACAGTCTGTGTTCTCCCTCTCCTATCCATACTGGGAAAAGCTGTGTATATGCTTAGTTAGGTGCTGCATATTTTTCATTGCACCCTGAAATAAGATTCTCGGTCAACATCCTACATAAAGTGGGAAATGCCTTCATTTCTCAAGTCTGCTTTTGTGTCATTTTCTCCTCTTCTAAATGGCCATGGTTACATCTGCTGAAATGAAAAGATACCTACATACTGCTTTCATTCCTTTTTCTCCCCCCTCTCTCCCTCTCTCTAAGGCTATAGCATCTGCTATTGGGAGACTAAATAACAGAAATATGCAGGAATTGCACACTAATTCCCTTTAGAGATAGATCTTGGCTGCTGCCCTGTCATAAATCAGAGAATTTCGATATGAAATGAGGCAAGCTGCTCTAATCATTTCTGCATTTCAAATTGGATCACTGGCTCAATCGCTTGGCTTTTAAACTGCTTGCCTAAGAGCAAATGTGAGGTGGGAGATAATTCAGCTGAAATCTCTGCCTGCTCTGTGCGGCAGTTAGTTTACTGCTTGAGTGCAAGAGAATGCTTTTTTCTTCCCTTAGCCCATCTTTCTCTTTTCAACTTTGTTAAATTGACTTTTCATTTTAAAATCGATTAAATTGAGAGAGTCACTGCTGTTCCCAGAATCTTTAAAGGGACACCCATCACTGTGCGCATGTGCCTTTATTTGGCTGCTGCTATCATGGCGGCGCTATGGGGAATAAATATTTTCTCATTTAAATCACCTTTTATCCTGCTGACTGGACTGTAAGCATCAAAGTTCATGTGCTGCATTAGCTATTGCTTATTTCACTCCATTGAAATGCTCACAGTGGTTGTATTTATATCGACTATGGGTGGGTGGCATTGCATGATTATTGCATGTTCAGTTGCTTGTTTAAGACATAACAGAGTGGTAATAAGGCAGACTAGTGATTGGCTGCTCGGGATGTTGATTAAGGAGCACTGCTTAATTATTAACAGCACATCTAGAAATTATTTAGTTTTTCATTTTGTCATATTATTTTTGGTTTTTTTTTTAAACTGAATCTGCTGCTTACTAAATCAGGGAGGAGAAGAGAGAAGAATAGAGATTCAGAAGGAGGGGGTACTCTATCCATACTCCATTCTTCAAGACCTTCAGGCACATTGAGGTGCTCCAACTCTAAAGCCAAACAGTTTAGTGTAAGCTGTACCTGCCCTGAAGACAAGCAACCCCTCTCTCCACCCCTGCCTCCTTTCCTTTCCTCTTATTTCGGTTGCTATTCCTTTCCTTTCCTATCCTTTGATATGCCTTCCTCTCCTTTCTTTTTCTTTCATTTTCTATGAATTATTTTGCTATTCCTTTCCTTCGCTATCCTTTCCTGTCCGTTCCTCTCCTTTCCTTTCCTTTCCTATTCTTTCCCTTCATTTCCTTTCCTTCTCTTATCTCCTATCCCCTCTCATCTCCCCTTTTCTTTCGTGCAATATTTGTACCCACACCACTCTCTACTGATTCAGTCAAGACTTCTGCATGATTCATCTTTACTTCCTTTCCTTCCCCAGCCCTACAGCATCATACAACAATGTCCCCAACTTTTTGTAATGGAGGATGTTTAATTCAACTTCACAAGTAAATTCGTGTGTACTGCCATAACTATGTATAATGCGTATGTCCTGAGAACTATTTGAAGTTGTAAACAAGAGAAAGCTGAATTTGTAATGCATGTGCTCCCGGACTTAATCATGTCTTGGAGGTAGAGTGCACATATACACACGTGTACTTCTTGTGTTTGGCTTTGGTCTGGGGACAGAACAGCCCTGTCGCTTCACTACTCACTGTTTGAATTACTCGAAATTTCCCATTTGAATTCAATTGGGAAGGACTTGTTTGATCTTTTGCATGTAAGTTAGGGCTGACTCCCCGAGCAGCAAGAAGCTGTGTGAGGGAACATAATAGGGAACCTGGAGCCAGTAATGTTCACCTGTATGGATATTACCATGGCCCCTGGGGGTCAAGGTGGCAGGTGGCATATTCTCTGGACAGATCCACTCTTTCTCTGTCGGGAATAAACATGCGGATGGGGGATTTCTTCAAAGAGGAAGAAAGGGAACTCAAGAGTCAATCAGTCAATGGGGTCACAACAAATCCCTGCTCTCATAACCACACATGGAAGACTAGGATCAGTCAGAGGCAGTAAATAAAGACAAACAATAAAATAGTAGGCATGATGCTTGAATAAAGCCCCTGACTTTAGATAAACCTCTGTGCCCCCCTTTAGGTATTGGATTTTAATATTCTTTTGAACTCCCCTCTCTTCACTGGTGGAGTTATACATTTCATGATGCATTAGAATAGCATCTAGTGTATATGATTTTATATTTCAGGGGCCTCTGTAAGTCTGCGCCACCAATCTCACCTCCTGACTCAGAAACTGAGCTCTATCCATATCTAAGGGAACAGAATAATAATCACAATAAACACAGTGCAAAGTAGGAACAAATGAAAAATCATTTGAGACAAAGAACAAAGAGAAAAAACTCATGAAATGCATCGTAGATGTAACTTTGTTCTAATGACGAACAAACTGAACAAAGGTATCTGTGTTTTGCATACCTCCTGATCATCTACATATTGCTGCAGTGTTCAGTAGTTTGATCCTTGGGTGCACTTCAGAGAAATGGGGTCTTGCTAAATCCACCGTAAAAGACCAACAATATTTACACCAAGTTAAGTAAATAAGATAAAGATGGTGAACTTGCCCCTCACTAAATGCATTAGACGTGAACTCTCTTATCAGAGTCTCAGCACACGGACTGTTAAAAGATGGGTTTCCCGAGCTGGAAATGGTCTTTGTTACCCAATTAGTTTGCTGACGACCCCGTGGTATAATATTCCTGCTTTGACAGCCTCATACACATCCATCTAATGAGGCGCTGCTGGACCACCAGGGAGCGAATGGACACTGTCCAGACCTTCATCTCCACCAGCACCTATCAGCTTTCTTATCTTCAATGCTAACCTTTTTTTTTTGTTAGAAGACTTGAATTTTTCTGCTTGGTTGTTCATCCGTCCAGAGTCATTTTGACAGGGCTTTGTCTTTGGTGGGCCCTGAGCCAACTAGGCTGAGGATCAGAGGGCTAAGGCCAGGACAGGGGACAGCGAGGACTTATCAAGGTCTACCAGCAGGGGTTTGCCTCCCCGTAGGGTGGCTGTCCTTCTTTCTCTGAAGGAGGTGAAGCAAGCAAAGCCTCTGTGATTCTCCACTTCCCTCGCCAATGTGACCAAGAGGAAAGAGGGGAGGAAAATTGCTGAATTTCTAGGAGTGACAATGCTTAGGTAGGAAGCTCTTTACTGTAAATAATATATGATTTTGGAGATGTTTTGAAGTCTCATTTCCTCACTTTCTAACCGGTGGCAAAACATGGAGAAGTCAAACTTTAAATGTTAAAACTTCCTTTAAAAGAGACCATAAGGACAGCAGCTTTATAGTTCTACAATCACAGCTAATAGAGGAATTGGTCAGCCACCTACAACTAGCACCAAACCCCACTCTGAACTCACTTTGTGCTGAAACACCAAGAGGACTATCAGGGGCTTGCAAATGGAAACAATCGAGGATTATCTCCACCACTTCTCAAGAAAGTTGTTTCAACATATCACGAGTACAGCCATGACAGTGACAGATGGCAAAGCAGCTGGCACCACTCAACTTTGTTTCACTTTTCTTTCTCTTTGCTTCTTCTTCTTCTTCCTCTTTTGCGCCTTTGCTGCAATAGAGGTCTGTTGTGTATTGAAGTGTTGGATAATCATTCATTTGGGAAGACATATTGCGTACTGTAAAACAAGGCGATACGTGTGAAGCCGGGGAATTCTGAGCTCGACTATTGTTGCCTGTCAGACTGTAAAGACTGAAACCTGGCTTTGCTTATTTGTTTGTAAGGTATATCACAGCTAAAGAAGCATCTCCCCAAATCTGCTATGAGCAAGCAGTCACTCAAATTCATAAAACTCTTGAGATAAGTGTGTAAGTGATAGTGTGTGACTTGTTTAAGTGTTATGCTATCCCAAATGGAACAGTTGTTCATGAATGTTAATGTTCATATCAAGCTGCTAGTGTGTGTTTATGATGTACAGAAACCATAAGCATGCAGATAGTACATTTCTTCAGTGTGACAGTTTTCTATCCAGACTGTGTCGCTCCCTGATGTGCCGCTGGCAGACAGCAAACGCCCAGAGAGTTGGAAGGGGGACAGGGACAACCAGCTCACCCTCAAGCCCGGCGGGTATGAAGAGTGGCCCCCCAGGACCTGGAGCCTCACTGGGGCTTTCAGTCATCACCGGTCCTGCTCTGCAGCTGCTGAGCAATGGCTGAACACACTGCTGCAGGAGGACAGTTGCCTATCTATCTATTACAGTAGGATGGCCACATCCTCTGTCTGTGAGGATGTGGCCATGTCAATACAGAGACATGAGCAGTGTGAAATCTGCAGAATAATGCACATTTATCTTATCTCGATCTATCTGCTACAGAAAAACTGAAGGAGAATGAATAAATTACTGAATAAAGGCATTTTATCACAAGTGAATAATAAAACTAGTGACAGGAACTGAAATACTAACACTGGATGCGTTAGAATGTTTCTAACATATTGCACAGTAGCTGCACTTTCACATCAATAAATTTGTGTGCAACCAAACCTACACTGCTTTGCAGCACAGGACATTACTTTACAGCAAGAAGCAAGAAGTATTCAGATCCTTTATTTAAGTACCAGTATCAATAAAACAGTGTAAAAATACTCTGTTACAGGTAGAAGTTATATCAGCTAAATATACTTGGAGTATCAAAGTAAAATTGTGTAAAAAGCAAAGTAAAAAGTGTTATATTGTCACATATTACATTATAAGGTTGTTAATACTGTTAATACTAATGCATCAATGCATGAGTAGTATTTTACTGTTGCAGCTGGTCAAGGTGAAGCTAGTTTTTACTAATTTATACTGTTATACTATACTAGTAGTTTAATCTATATAATTACATTGTATTTCAAAGGTTCATCATTTGTTTTCTATCTAAAATCATATTCTGAAAACCAGTAACTATAACTGTCTGATAAATGTAGTAGAGTAAAAAGTGCAAATAAGTTGAATAAAGGTGCTTTTAATTTGATGAAAGCAAAAGTGGTAGACAATGGAGGAAGTGAAAGGATACTGGGAAAAAAAAACTGTCAGTGTTTAATTTGTTTATCCGTTTTGAGGAGATAAAGAGAAAAGCTTTGATCCTCGTGATATGAGCAACAGGATTTACGAGAAATATGGTTTTAATTTTGAGAAAAGCAGCCACTATCATCCCAAACCATGGTTTAAGTTTCAGTACCATTTGCTGTAATTATAACGAGAATGTGACATATTCATAGATACGAATGCTACACTTAGTATTCACAAATCACGAAAACAGTCTGATATTTGAAGTGCAAAAATGCACTGAATTTTATATTTGTGTTTTGATCTAGTCACTGTATCCTTGGCATGTTTGAAGAAACCATGCAGCCATTACAGTGAGCACAAAGAAAATCAGTGAGTCCTGCTCTGCTTATCAGGGGACCTGCCATATCAGTTTGGGTAGTTGTGTTGTGATGTAAGGACAGCAAAATGTCAGGTTCACTTGTAGATCAAGTCAACCATGCATTATCTCTCAAACAGTGGAGCTCGGCTGTGGCCGTAATAGCTCTGACTAGCTGACTGACTGAGTGCTTCGTGGCTAATACGTGGAGCTGTGGGCGGCAATGAGTTCCAGCCATGCTCACAGAAATTTGGCAAATAAATGTAAATAGCAATAAAAAACAATGGTTGTGGGTTTCTTTTTCCACAGCCTGCAATCTATTCTCCATCTGACTCACAAACAGACATCAATGGCATGTTGATCTGTGTTAAAAAGCCCAGATTTAAAGGGCTACTTCAATAGAATTTGCTTGGATGTTTCCCTCTTTTAATGTAAGAACATGAAAACCATCGATAATGCCATCGATAAATATATGGATGACATTGAGCAAGGGAAAGCAGGCCAGATAATTACCATTTTACCCATCTGAAGAGACCCCAGCCCTGATATTGGTTTAAACCCAAGAAATAATTGATGCATGCAATCACAAATTGGTTCTCCGCCTAAAATTTGGGCCCATTATTTCATTAGATGAAGCCACATTCTTTGTGCCAAAATTATTTGTGTGTCCAACACAGAAATTCAAATCCTGTTAGTCCTGATAATGTCTGGCGTTTTCAAACCATATCCAAGACAGTGTGACTTACAGATAGAAAGCACAGGCCACCTTTAAATGCAAACATAAATCCAAATGTTTGGACTTTAAATTGTTGATTTTGTTTAGTTTAATGGTTTGTTTATTCATGTGCATGCGCATGCATAGTCAGGCTGTGTGTATGTGTGTGTGCCATTTAGCAGCTATGCTACAGAGAGGTCCTATCCTGGGGTGCCTTCTTGCATATGTAATTGGATGTTACTGTAAATAATTGCCTGGGCATGTGCCAGTGTGATGATGGCGATGATTTGTGTGTGTGTGTCGGCTCATGTGTGACTGTATGTGTGTAGAACACGTGTGCATCATTCTGTATGTCTGTGTGAGTCTGTACGTATGTGTGTGTGTGTGTGTGTGTGTGTGTGTGCGAGTGCATCTGCCCCATCCGTACTCCACTCTCAAGTCCCACTGATTCTCCTTTCCAGCCATGTTGAATCCTCTTTTCCTTATCAGGCGAGCCCAGGCCTGCATCAGGCTCTCCTTGCTATGACAGAGGCTACAACAATAGGCCTGCGATACCGCTGCTTAGCGCTGCGTTTCGGAGGGGAAACCTGCCACGGGCGCAGATTAACTACAACACACACACACACAAAATAGATTGCAGCCTCCAAAACAAAACATTTTTCAGAATGCCTCCTCTTGATTAATGAAGCAATGACAAGAAGAAAAATATAATTTCTGAAACAGAAAAATCCGCCACCACTTGTTAAAGTTTAGGGGTAGCTAACAATAAACATATTGGAGGGAGAGGGTGGGCAAAAGGGGTGAGATAAATGGCTTGAGTGATGGGCTGAATAATTTCTGGAGCATTTTTTGGTTGCACAGGCCCATATTCCTACCCTTGTACTAAATTACACAATAATCACACTCCATCGGTTGACAGCCTCTGCCTCTCTCTCTGTCCCAGGTGAAAATTAGGACAGTATCTTGACATTTTCGCTCTTCTGTAGTCTACAAGCTAAAGCTCTCTGTTCACAGCCAAAAGCAGCACACAGTCTGCACATGCACGCTGAGGCGCTCGCACATGCCCTCCCACACACACACACACACACACACACAGGGTGACCCAAAACACACAATTAAGTGCATGGAGACTCAAAATGCGCAGACACATTGTGCACATGTGCAAGCACACAAGCATTTCATAGCCTTGCTCTCATGCATATTTGAGCAAAAATATGAATTCTTTAGCCTCTTTCAGTGTGAGACTTTAAACCAGTAGATTCAAGAGTTAATAAATTAATAAAGGCTCATTTTGTGTCTTAAACAATTCCAAATGATAGAATTAGACAAAAATGTAACACAGGTTGTCTTCCTAATACTTCACGTGTTATTTCTCCACTGCCAAGTGTTTCATTAAAACACACTAAATATTCTACCTAGTCTTAGATATTGGCAAAACATAACACAGTATTATTATGATCATGGTGACTTATGATTCAAGGGTAACATTGTGATATTGTGCTAAGAATAAATTGGTTATTATACTTAATTAGCCCATAGCGCTTACTGACTTTTGTTATGTTCTTGTAAAATCTTTGCCTTTGCATCAGGACCTTTGTATGAAAGAGAGATTACACTAGTATATTTGTTTTATCATAAACCTATGCTCACAGTAAATTTAGATAATATACAACAAGTATGTTAAGATAGAGGACAAGATTTAAAAAATGCCTGATAGATCTTAATCTGGAATTAAGCAAGTCATATGCATTACAATTAGCATGTAATTTGCACTAAAAGGCCCTCAAAACACATAAAGACCAGAATTCTATTGAATCCAGACTCATTACAGTGCACCTTGACTAAGCCCCAGTAATTAGCATTGGTAAGGCATTGTACAAGAGGCGGCAACACCCTCATCAACACACATTTACAACAGAGCTCTAAATCTGCTGCTCATTAATAGCTTGCCTCCCAATCAATTATTAACACCTACAATGGAAGCCAGGCTCACCGGGGCCAGGCCTCTTACTCCAGGCAAACCGTGGGCCACCCTCTCCTCCTGGTTCTGTCCAGCATAGGTAATTATCGCTTTTAAAGACACCTGCTACTCAATAGCTTCGACCCAGACTGTTAATTTAGCCCCTCGATTGCAGACATTTATGTCTGAGTGTCACTATTAATTTGCGTTAATTTGGAGAGTGTGAGGAAGCCGGGCGGAGGCGTTGTCGGCAGCCTGCTGAATGTGCTCGTCGCTCACCTGCGCCGGGGCTGCGGCTGTAATTGGAGTCTAATGGTCTGATTGATCAGTGAGAGAAGTGAGGGATGAGACGGCGCTCTGGCAGCTCCATCAGTCAGACAGAGAGGAGAGAGGAGAGGAAGAGGAGGAGGAACAGAGCAGAGAAAGTGGCTGACAACAGCAGCACAACTCTTGGGTGTTTTATTTTTTCTGGATATTTTCCTTTCTCTTATTTTTTGTCTTGCTGTCTGTTACTTGCTTTGAGCCCCCCACCCCTCTTCTGCCTTCCTCACCTTTGCCTCACTTGCTACAACCCTGCTCTAACCCAGGCCAGTTACTTAGTTATCAGTTCAGACTCTGGTCTGTCTTTCAATCTAGTTGAGAGCCTTCTGTTTCTCCGATTTAGGCTGGGTTCGCTACCTTAGTTACATCTTGTTCTATTATCTTCTTTAAAAAATATTACATGTGGAAACTAGTTCTGTATTTGGAAAGAAATGTATTTAGTCTATGTGATCTAAGAGCGATAAAGAACATACAAAAATACCACAGTAAGGCCAGCCATATGAGCTGTCCAATACAGCGCAATGTGATTGTGTTAACAGGTCTGCAACAGCAATAACTATAACTCCAGTCCTTCATGCCAAGCTGAGCCCCTGGGGTCTACAGACCTGCCACGGCCGACCCATCAGCTGTGAAATCTGCTTTCCTCTTTGATAAACGGTCGAGATGTGACCCTATCTCTGTCCTGCAGATGCCCAGATTTCCTGTCATGCTTTTTCCCCTCTGTTTTTTCCTGTTTCCTCC
>NTHP01000228.1:778195-789649 GCA_003416845.1 Oplegnathus fasciatus | reverse complement strand
CTCTCTCTCTCCCTCTGTGTTCATTCTTTCTTTTTCAAGCTTTATACCTCTCTTTCCAGGCCTGCCTGGACAACTGCATGTAACGCTCCACTCGCCGTTCTTTCTCAGCATCATCCATCACTGCGGTCAGCTACTGAGGCCTGTCGTCCACCAGCCGCCAGCCCACATCAGCTCCCACGCCACAGCACATATAGCTAGGCCAGCTTCAGCTTCTGCTCCCATTTGCTGCCTCTAGGGACCAGTAACCCTCCCCTCCTCCCATCTTTTCCCACCTCTCCATCAGACTCTACAGGACTACTCCCCAGACACCAGCCGGACCCAACATACTTTCCTCCTAAATGGCTCTTCTTGTGCCAAAGTGCTGCTCCTGTCCAGTTTAATGCAAAAGCTGCTTAAATTCACTGTATTTTCATTATTTACTGTAAGCCACTTTAAGGAGTCATTACACTTTAGTCCCTCTCTGGGCGTGATGCCAAGGATTGAGAACGGGACCTGTGCACCGTACGTGGCGGCTCGACAAAAATAGCTTGACCTCTAAAAAGTCATATCTTAAATGACGTGTCTGGATGAAGGGATAATATATGTTTGATTTCAGAGAGGGCATATCAATATCTCACCAGCGGGTCATGTGTTTCAAGCATGAGAGAGGTGTCACTCCTGCCATATACCTGGCTGCCTTTGGGTAATTCATTCACCTCTATGGTTTCAAAAAATCTAAGAGAGTAAAATGAGATTTAATAGTCTGTGGAGGTCACACTTCATAAGAATGACTGAGAGTGCCTCCTAGCTGAGGTACAGGCCCATGAAGCAATGAGCCTTTATTTCTACCTCAAACGCTTTCTACTGCCTTCTGACCCTGCTCTGCAGCACTGGCCGCCCTGACATGCATCAAAACTAGCCAGGCTTCTTTTCTTCTTTGTCTTTCTCTCCTAACACTCCCATTTGTTATTTCAACTTTTCCCTCTTTCCCTCTCCAGGTGAGGCATCGGGGTTTGTTCCTGTCTTGATGTGTCAGTGTTTGAAGATTTGCACAACTCCCTCGCCTCCCACTGAAACAACTGAGATAAATGCAGCACCACATTAGGGATGTTGCCAACGGCTGCATGTTTAACTAGGCAACAGCTCAGTAACTAGAGGTTTGATTAAAAAAAAAGAGAAAGAAATAAAACTATGCTACTGTAAATTAGATGATTCCCCAGTGATGTGCAAAAATACCAGAATTGACTGAGTTTCTGGCTTATTCTGCGTCTAAGAAACAAAGTAAAAAGTTACACTGAACCATAAAATATATAATAATAAAACAAAACATGCCAGTTGCGTTGACCTAGCCTTTAATGAGAGATAGTGAGAAGCTGCTAACAGCCACTACCCCATTTGAGAGATGAAACTTAGGGAAGGGGGGGACAAGCAGCAAAGCATTTAAAGGGCCCCCAGGAGAATAGACACACATGAGATCCTTAAAGGCAATATGCCAAAGCTTCTTCCACCGCTTTAATTGCGAGGGAGGTTTGGCATATTCTGTAACCCCTCCACAGCCTATTACAGGTGATGACCAACACCTGCTCACTTAAAAAAAGAGAAAACCTGAGAAGGATCTGGAGAGCAGCAATGAATTCCTCAGAGGGCAGTTAGTTAAGAACTTATCGCTCTCGCCAAGAGCAACAATCAGTTTATACATCTAGTTAAGCAGGTAGTGTGATGATTTTATAAAGTTTGTATCTACTAAAAGCACCCAAGCAACAAACAATTCAAAAAGATGTTTCATATGAGCCTGAGGGTCACTTGAGGGACAGTTGAAGGTTGGTTTTGGATGGTTTTCAGGGAAATTCATGCAGAGATTGCTGGAGAAATATATGGAGTGTGTTACTTTGGAAGGCAACTTGAGGTGTTGCTCTGTCAAATCACTTTTCCGCCCAAGGATAACTGGCTTTACCCTGAGAGAAGCCATATTTCATGGCTATAATATGGCCTGAGTTATTTAAAGCCACTGATGACTTCAAAACCATGAGGGGAGCTTAGAAAACAGTCAAAACTGCTCAGAAAATGATTTAATAAAGTTATGCGTTTAAGGAATCTGGGAAAACGGGGGAAGGCCAAAAATCCTCATGGACTTTTCCTTATGTTTCTTAACAGGATGAATGTGAGCTTGGTTACAATTTTAATAGGAATTTCTTAATTAATCCAATGCAGAATGGAATATCAAACCCGTGGAGGACTTGTCACTCCACCAGAGCAGCAGGTCAACACGAGCCTCCGCTGGGATCTTTGAAACAAGACATATAAAGCTGCTGTGTGCAGGGTAACATCAAAAATAATGGATTGTGACTTCATTCAATTGAAGCCTGGACTGAGCTCAAAATCCACCAATTAAAGTGTTTTGTCATAAAATATGCAGATTAAATGGTTAAAATGGATGCACTTCAAAGGCTTTTGTTGGGGGCCAGTTGGATCCCAGAAGAGTCACCTCAATAGGTTTAAATGTCATGGGAATTGCCATTAATATGGTCTTTAGATGTAGGACTTTCTGGTAATCGTGGCTGCTGAAGGCAAAGTTTGACCAAATAAAGTGATTTCACTGCAGCTTTTAATGATCCCTTTAGTCCAAACAACAAACACTTTTAATAAGGCATACTTTGTAAAGGGGTTACAAGTTGTAACTAATGGCTTAATAATGGATAATAAATCAATTACTGATATTTTATATTTCTGAAGCAAGTCATTAAAAAAAGTCAGTCATCATGTGTACCACACCAATGGACAGTTTGACCACTTACCTTTGGAAAAAGCACTTCAGAGCATCCAGAGAAAACTCCCTTAATTAAAATATTGTTTCAGCAATTATAACCCCTTATAAAGTACACCTCATTATATACCTTCCAACAAAGCCCACTGACTTTAGTATGTCGCAAAAACTGGGTGGCAAACAACTTTCTTCAGCTAAATCTGGACATTCTTATTTTTGGCCCACAACATACTGTATTATAGGTACTATACCAAATCTAAGATTCTTATCATGTAACATAAATGTAACATAAGCCTGGAGCTAAAAATCTTGGTATAATGTTTGATCCCAGCTTAAATTTACTCCTCTAGTTCAGTCTTGTTTTAACCAAGTTAAGAACATTGCAAAGATTCAAACAATGCTTAGTTTTAAAGACACTAAAGCTGCCATACATGCCTTCACTTAGTCTCATCTTGATTATTGCAATGCTCTTTTCATTTGCTTTCATTCAGCTCATTCTGACGTTTAAAGTATTGCATGGCCAGGCACCTATAGCTACATCGCAGAACTGTTAAGTCCATATGAACCTAGCCTGAGATCCTCTCGCAGTGTGGCCCTCTTAGCCATCCCAGAGTTGAAGCTAAAGATCAGGGGTGATTGGCTACTTTCTGTCAAGGCCCCAAAACTCTGGAACGATGTGCCGGATAAGATGTAAATAGCTTCTCAAATCAAACTTTTATCGCACAGCTTACCCTGATTTCAGTTACTTCAGCTCCCCCTCATTTTTATTAATTTTATCCAGTCATGTCTAACCATTGTGTTTTAAGCCTGTCTTGTTTTATTCTTGTTTCATTTGGTAACTAATTTCACAATTGTGGTTGGTTAATATTAGAAAGTGATACTGAAATATTTAAAATGATACAGTAGTTGACCAAAGCAAGGACATACCAGTGCAGTGCTGTCAGTGCTCATCTCAATCTTCCCCTCGAAGGGTCCCCATGTTGTCCCCACGGGGAGCTGCTGCCGGCTGTGGATCCGACGCTCGCCATCTTTAAGGAATGCATCCAGCTCTCCTAAAAACACACCAGAACCCAAAGCAGTCAGCCATAGTGCTCTATATAGCACTCAAGTTCCACATCAAATCACAGTGACGTTCATTCATTGTCCTTTCCCTGCAGACCTACATGTGCGATCACATTATTGCCTCGAAGCCCCACAGTAAACAGTGCAGGTTAAAGCCAAGCAGTTTCAAAATGGATAAGCAAATCAAACAAGCATCCATCTGATGGTGTTCCTCAGACACATGGCGCGCTAACCTTACTTGAAAGGTGTCTTGTGTTGAGATAATCTCTGTGAGACAGTGCAGGCTCACTGGCTGGCAAGAGCAGCTAGTGGCAGGCCTATTTCTGTTGTTCCAGGAAGGCTGGGCCCTTGTTAGTGCTGTGCAGAGCTCCAGTTAATTAACAGTGAAACCGGATAGCACTGTTAGAACTACCGGTACTCACCTCCCTGACACCCCCCACTATCTTATCTCTTAGATTCAGTGTACTTTTTCGGGATGGTGATTAATCAAATAGTTATGATAAACCCCATGGCAGGCCGTGACATAGTTTACCGATGAGGATGTTTCTCTGTGTGTGTGTGTGTGCATGTGTCTATGTGTGTGTGTTGCAAAGGGAAAGTATGCAGCTCCCAACTGTACATTTCCGACTGGTTGCCTTGACAACCCTACAAAGTCTTGTTAGAGGAAGTGTATGATTCAGACAACTCTTGCTGCTGTACAGGTTCTATCTGATGTTATAAACTTCCTGGACACAAGAAGTTCCACTAACTCAAACAAAGGACATTTTTATCAGGACTGAGTCATGTTTTAAGCTTTCTTCATATGTGATCGTTTGATCATTGGACTGATCTTTGGGAGGTCAGAGATCTGGGTCAGCTACAGAACTTCATCATTATTCTGGGACGCTTCATGAAGGACTGACCCTTTAGCAGGAAACCAAACTGCTACCTATATATTACCATGCCAGCTAAATAATCATAATGTGTTATTATTCAAACAAACTCTACACGAGTTGTTAACATTGTGTCTTTTAACCTATTTGTTCACACATGTGGCTAATAGGTATTCAGGGCATTCGGTTCATGCTGAATGGGCTGAAGTGATCACTGAACTTTCCGATGCGTATGTGGTATAATGACCTATTCAGCCCTGTTCTACTGTGTAAATATCAGCCGTGTATCTGCAGCACGCTATTGTGTCCGTGTTGTGCTGGTATGGAAATGTGCGCTTATGTGCTCCTTTGCATGCATAAACATGATCGAAACATCAGGCTAGTGTTATTAGCAGCTACAAATGACACAAGCTGATCATATACTCATCACTGGTCACTCCAGTAACAATACAAAGCTAAATGTCACTCATAATTAAAGTGCATCAATCTTTCAGGTATATACAAAATCTCTGCTATGAACACACGGTCTAAACATTAAGTTATATTTTAGAGAAAATACATGAACAGTCTTGGAATAGGCCTAAAATTAAAATAATCTGGACAGCGTTATCTCATTCTTTCTTTCACTCTGCCTCCCCTCCCGTGTTCCTGCTGTTGCATGCTGTCTTCCTGGTGCTGCAGTGGAAGGTGGGTAAGCTCATTACAGAGAAATAATTAAACATTGGTGCACAGCTGGTCGTCATCACTGAGAGCAACAGCCACTGCTTGATGCATTCTGTTTGTCCTCAGATAAGACCCACGGCCTTTAACCGCTTGGATGCAAGTTCCTGTTTAGCCCCGCTTGACAAACAGCTCAAGCCGTCCCCAGCCAACGATTTTGATTCCTTTCCTTTACCCTTTCTTTCTTTTTTTTGGGTGGGATGCTTGGAGTAAAAAGGGGGTAATGGGTGGTGTAGGTGCAAGAAGGGNGGGGGGGGGGGGTACGATTCAATTTGTGCGGTTTGTGGTCCACCATGTTTAGGTGCCAGTTGTGTGCATCTCACACCAAATGTTGCCTGAGGACCTTGGCTCACAGATGGCTTGTCACATCTGTTGCAGATACTAGTTGAAGATCTCCATAAAAACACATAGATGAATAATGAGTTCCCTTCATGCACTGTCTGTATATTCTCCATGAGCATTTACCAGGTTTAGTAACATTGCAAAAATACAGTGACAGATGTGTTCTGTTATCAACAGTGCTACTGACAATTTTTGAAATTGTGGCTGCAAAGACTCTTGATGTCATGGTGATAATTCAATTTCTTACAAGCCCCAAAATCCCAACTCTATTACCTAAAGACATCACAAATACATTTTGTACAAATACAGAAGCCACAGTGTTTAACCCGTCAAACTGCAAATGACAGACTAAACCATGAGGGAAACTCATAATGGGCTATTAGGAGATTTAACAAACCCAGTGCCTGTGTTCTCCCTTCAATGTTCCTCATCATCCAATTCTCAAATGCCACACACTTGGCAAAACAGAGCTCATGATGTGGCTCAAGAGCTGTACCCCCTCCTCCGAATCCCAACCAAACCCTCTCTGCCACCTTCACCCTCTACACCCTCCAACACCCCCTCAACCACCACCTACTCCCCACCCCCCACCCCTCCCTCGATAAGATCATCATCTGTCGCTAGACTCTAGGGTCTGTTCCTGCACTCCACAGATACTTGGCAGACCAATGAATGTCCCTTTGTGTGGAGAGATCCTCCTCAGATAGCACCCAAGATGCTCCACACTGGCATCTGTTTGTTTTTTTGTTTTTTTAATGTGTGTATGTGTGTCCTGTCTTTCTTTTCTGTTATGGTGCAGAGGAATAGGGAACCTCATCTCTCCCTTCAATGGCATACGCCTGAATACTAATGAGTTTCTCAGTGGCAGGGTGCCAGCCTGGTATGATTTAAAGAATAAATGGGTGTGGACTATTGACAGACAGAGACCCTAAAAGAGGCAAACTACCACTTTTTTTTTTTAACTTTTAAATAATATCATTAGATATAATTAAACACTTTTCAACAAACCCTGCAAGTCCCCCTTTTATTTCCCATTAAGGTTAGAAAAATCACCTTATTCCACACTTCTGACAGTATCACGCTATATGATGTTTATACTGATTTATATATTCAAACCAAAGACTCCATGTCTTGCATCAAACAATCAAATGGAAAAATTGTATATAGATGATTTTTGTGCATAATTTTATACTATTTTCCCCATTTTGAACATATTTGGCACCTTTGGAAACACTGGGATCTCCACTGGGATTCAAAATAAAGTTCTGTAGATTTGAACAAGGTTGTCTGCGCAACATGAGTTTGTGATGATGTTTAAGGGGTTTGAGGTTTTGAATATAGGCTAAAGTTAAAATATTAAGTCTGCTAGTTACACATTTTTAAAGGCAAAAAACACTACTAATCGAAATGCTGTAATGTCCAAACAGGTCTGATTTAAGACGGCAACTGAAATATTCTTTCCCTTAATTCTTTGAAGTGCAACGATAGATTCATATTTCACTGCGAATGTTTCTATTAATGTACATGAAGTGTAAGTCTGAATTTTCTTAATATCATTTCTGGCCCAGAGTAAGGTCTCTGCTAATGGTCAGAGATGACAAATGACATCATCAACTTGCTACTGCAGATTAACATTTGTTAAAGCAATGGATCTGCTCGAGTCATTTTCAACATGAATTTGACTTCTCTAACTAGTTCAAAGAACCAACTTCAAGGAAAAAGAAATTGCCCACGGCATAAAAAACCCCCCCTGATTACTGGCCGAGCTTATGGTTTGCTTTACCTTTTTCCAGTTATCTGAACAGTAAGGGTGGTTATGGGGGAACAAAGAACAACAAGAGTAGAGACAAGTGGGAAAATATGCTTGAGCTTCACACAGTAGATGATCCCTCTTGATATCAAGCTGTACCTTTGAATCAAAGCAAATAAATGACTGCTGTTCAAAGTTCAATAACCTGTGCGTGGCAATTCACAGATGTCTTACTGAGTCCCAGTCATCTCCGCTGACAGGCCGTGTTATAGAGCCAGCAAATGGGCTATAAATTAATATACCATGAGAGAGGCATATGGGGTGAAATGGAATGCACTGTATCGGTTCAACAAAAGGTGCCACATCTTTAAAGCAGTGATGTGATATGAAATTTTACAGCTGAAGGAGAAATGTTGCAGAGCTTTGATAAGAGAGCGATGAACTTTCTCCCCCCCTACCCAAACCGCTATTATCAGGTCCTAGTGAGCAAAATGCATCATTTATAACCCACAGCCCACACTATTATCTCTGGGAAAGGCGCTTGTTTTAAAACAGTGGAGGACCCCCACCACCACCAGCGCCACCTCGTCTCCTCCTCACCCACCTCTACCCCTCCAACCCGCCCTAACCCGCCTAGATGTGGCTGCTTCTGGCCCTGAACAGTGGGGAGAAAGTTGACCGTTTGCTGGGAGAGCAAGTTTCCAGGCAACCACATGAGTTTGGCCATATGAAGAGGGGGAGATGGGGTGTGAGTGAGGGGTGATTTGATAGGGGGATTCACCCCTTCAGGTCAGGCTTGTTTTCAGGCTGTGGAGGGCTTGGGGGGGAAAGAGTTAAACAAGCCAAAGGGATTAGGGCATTTTAGCTGTGACACTCCACACAGGCTGAGCAGGGGGTTGGGGGGCGGTTGGGGGGGTTGTGGGGGTCCTTTGGATGGAGGACTCCCACCCCCTTGTTGCAGAAGGGACCAACAATGCCTGCAAAGTATTGTTTTCAAAGACACAACTAGGAATACAGGTGTTTCAACCGTGTTAAAACGAGGTTATGTGGTGGGCTAATTCTTGGCTCTGGCAGTAACTTACTGGATTCTCCACCTGGTTGCCTGTCAACGGCTCCCAGCAAGAAATAGTCTGGCACATAACCCCCCATAAAACACGGCATTGTTGTTGTTACACTTCAGTTTTTGTACAGTTGAAACAAACAAAATATAAAATGTTAATTAGGGAGCTTTAGAGGTGATGTTAAGTGGATTTCATCACGTTTGGACAGAGCTAGCTGTTTCCCCCTGTTTCCAGCCTTAGTGCTAAGCTAACCTAACTTGCTGCTGGCTTTAGCCTTATATTCAATGGGCAGATAAGAGAGTGGTATCGATCTTCTCATCTAACTCTCTGCCAGAGAGCAAACACTATTCCTTTAATGAAAAGGCAAACCTTATTTGCAGGTCTGCGACAGGACTGTGACAAGTCAGACGCGCTACATGCCCATCCACCCCGGCCTCCACACACTTACTTTCCGCCTTGCTACATAAACAGCACACTACTTCCTGCATTGGCATTGAACGTTGGCAGTGGATGTAAATTGTGAGGTGTGGAATCGTCCAATATGGAAATAATTCAGAGGGCTACTGGACTCNNCGGCAGTAATTAAAGTAATAAAGAAATGAGAAAGTTTAGAATAGTAGAGCTGCACACGCACACTCACTCACACACAAGAACTTGGTCCTGCAGTACATTACCAACACGGAGACTGTTGTTTGGTGTCATTGAACAATTGAAATATACCAGCTGTCAAGCACTCTGTTTCATCAGAAGCCTGGCGAAGTCAGCAGCAGGCTCACTGACAACAATCTTTGAGACATCCATCTTTAGGGAAGCACTGCAATTTCTATTGATAGCATGTAAAGGGAGACAGCAAAACTTAAAGAATGACTGTCCTCACACAGAGATACCACCATATCGTCGACAACATCTAGAGGACACACACCACTCCTGCTGGAATCTGATTATTTTAAATGCCTTTCTTAAAATTTCCGAACCATCAAAAGGACATTACTCCACCTCAGTGTGTCAGGATGAATGAGTAATTGATGGTGTGTGCATTGGGAATGCATGTATTTGAGACGGATGGATAACAACGCAAAGACTTCAGCTGCAAAAGGAAGTTGCTGTTCTGTCTGTTCAGACTTGTCATAAATAAAGTGTGTAAAACACAGCATGACATGAAATACTTATATTTGGAAGGAAATATAGGTAGAGATTGGTTTGAAAAATCCTTATATGACTGTGCTGTGAAATATCTAAACAAACAACTTTTTAGCAAGGAACACAAGTAAACATTGCTACCTCCAAGTCTTGATATTCTGCAGTTAATTCTAGACTATTTTTAAGGTACTCCTGAATCTCCTCCCAAGTCAATTACCAGGCTGCAACTTCCCCTGGGTAACGGGGAATTCTGTTTTTTCCTGGGTGACCTAGTTGTCTTTTGTGAGTAGGTTTTAGCCGGAGCAGTTTGACAGTCAACAGATAAGATGGATTAAGCTTTTTTTTCATCCAGTTTTGATGTGAACAGCGTAAAAGCGGGTTAAATCATTGAGTTTCAGGAGTATTTTTAAATGCCTGGAGATAGTGCGATAAAGGAGCTAAACCTAAGACTTGGGCAGGGAAGGTCAAGGTCGCGGCTTTGGAGAGCAGCTACCCGGCGACGGGGGCCAGCTCTCGTCTCTCTCAAAGCGAGCTGAGCGCCGCAGCCGAGCCCACCTCTCATCACTCCCAGAAAAGATACACGAAAGGAGTGAAACAAAATCCAGCAAGAGCTCGACGGGCGGCATCAAAGAGCAGTACACCCTTGCCTTGTGTGGGTGCCTGTGTGTGTGTAAGTAAGCATCTGTGTGAGGAGGGGGGGTTGTTTAGTTCCTGCTTGCATTTGCGTGCATGCATGAATGGGATGGGAGTGTGTGTGTGTGTGTGTGTGCCTGCCTGTGTGTCTGTGTGTACACTGTAAAATATTGTTCCTCCATGAGCAACTAGCTCCATAATTATGTTTTGATTATTTGCAAGTACTAAAATAAAACAGCAATTAATCTGTTGATGTAAGACAGAAAATAGAAGTACGACGTACATATTAAATAACCCAGTTTACAGAGCGACGCAACATTAAAACAAAATCACATTTTGAGAATATAATTTGTACAACACCCCCCCCACCGCCTCCCCTTCCCGCCTCCCCAAACCTGATTTGAGGCGTGCTTAACATGCGCATAGGAGTTGACAGCCGTACAATCACGTGACGCAGCTCAGCCAATCCTGAATTCATTTGAATTTTTAAGCTGTGCCGTGATGAAGCCACTTGAGCATAAGAAAAGGTGAAGAGGAGACTGAAATAACAAACAAATCGGAATGATACACCAGGTCAAACGTGACGTGTAACATGTTCGTTTATCACATGTCACATCTGGCCAACACTGAGAGGTTTTTGGTTCGAAACATTTCTGAGGGGACATATTTAGACACATTTTGTGGACGTCTATTCCCCCACTGCTCCTCATGTCGGTGACAGGGGAGAGTAATCCTATACACAGGCTGCTATTGTGAAATGAGAAACTAGCCTCCTTCACTGCCAGAGACCAGATGCACCTCTCCCTCTCTCTCTCTCTCTCTCTGTCCTAATCTGTAAACGACTTAAAGGAGCCTTATCTCCGGGCTCTTCTGCTTCATTTCATGCTTGATTTACTTTAATTTGTCTGATAGGGCACAAGGATTTGGAAATGGCCCATCTTTCGGTGGAAAATGTTCTGATTTTTCTCCGGCATTGTTATGTGGAGGTTTTTGACTTTTCTCTCCCCCTCTCTCCCTCTCTCACTCCTCCTTCTCTTTCCTCCATCTCCATCTCTTTCTCACTCTCCCTCTCCTCTCTCTCTCTTCCTCCCTCCCTCTCTCTTTCTTTCTCCATCATCTCTCTCTTTTTTT
>NTHP01000228.1:725216-776619 GCA_003416845.1 Oplegnathus fasciatus | reverse complement strand
AAAAAAAGAAGCAAATTCATGCATGAAAAAGAACTACAAACCAAAGTCACTCAATATACTCTGTAGTTTTATTTAAAAACGGCCAAAAGAAATGAAAATTTCCACATGCGAGTAAGTTTCAGTTGAGCAATCCAGAGTTTACCCAGCGTTATATCCCCTAGCACCGCTTGCACGAGTGTCTCCATGTTAATGCTAAATACACACATCAAATATTCAGCCAATTACAATGATACCTCTTAGAAAAACGTGTGCAGCTACAGCGCCTGGGAGGGTAAGCATTGCAGAACAAACATATTCAGAGAGCTAAAGAAAGACGCGATGGGAGTCAAGTCCCTGGGGGCAGAAACACCACCACCAGCCGTGCTTTAAGTCAGCTTCATATTTAGCAACAGCTCTCGTTTTCTTCTGAATTCTTTGGACTTGTTAATGTGAAATAGTAATCACAGTGAAAAGATGGCATTGTAAGTGGACACAAATTCACTTTAAATGTGGACAAAATGGTTGGAAGTGAATTATCTTATTAAGGGCATTCTCAGTGTGCCACATCCCACGTACCCACACAAAACTAGAACTGAATATAGTGACATCTTCCTTAGATGATAAGAACAGTGATTGCATTTTGCCCTATTTTAGATTATATAACTAACAACCATGAAGTTCCTTCATAAAGCTTCTTAGTATAGCGGATCAGTGACTAAATTTGCATCAAGGCGATGCAGCATAGGAGTACAGTGATTTGTCTAATCTCTTGTTGCATATTTCATCATTATAATCACACATTGTGAATTTGTGCGAGAGTGTGTGAGTGTGGCGGTGGGGGAGGGTGTTGTCTCTGCACACAGGTGATGTATATAACATAAAGGCTTCATCAGCAATCTCTTAAGAAATAAATGTATTTGGGAAAAGGCGGACAATGTTTACACATAGCACTTTGATTGCAATTTAATTTTACATCACTCAGGGCCCAGAACTCACAGAGAAGCTGATGATGGACTTTCATCATCAGTATCAGCAATCTCAGTGTCATTCATGTTTTGTGAGACTTGTCAGAAGACTTTGAATAAACCCCTGGAGGAGCGAGATAAAACCTTCCTTTTCTGAGAGAGAATTGCCATGATGCACGTCCAAATTTCTTGATTACAAGACGAGGGGGGAAAAAAAATAAAACCTTGAATGAAAGCCTGCGCTGAAAGTTTTCAGTTTGCTGATATAACAGTCAAGTGTGTCTATAAGTCTACTTAAAACGCTTAGGTATCAGTGGAGACAGCTGCGACACCCTCGTCTTATGATTCTGTCGAGACAGTACACTATCAAACCTTTCATACCGTTCCCAAGCTACATTTCCGGTGACAAAAGCTTTGCGAAAGCCTCCTGAAGGATTCATCTATATCCTAATATTTCCAATCCAATTTAACTGGAGCAGCCGGAGTGGTCTGAGCACTAGTTTACCAATCTTTGCTTTCCAAGACTCTGTGTGCTGAAGGCTTGAGGGGTTCAATCAATGGCGCTTTGATCTCGGCTGGAACCATAATTATTTAACATTGTTACAAGGATTTCTCTAATCCATCCTACCATTAAATCCCTTTTACACCCTCATCTTCTGCAGCCTAATCTGCATCTGGGTGCTCCGTTTGTCTCTCTCTCTCATTTCGGCTCGCCCCTCCTTCCTTGACGACACCCTGACTTTATAATGGACTTGGGTGCTGAGTTAGAAAATGGCTTGTTTACTGAGAGCAACCTGACTGAACTGTGCTCAAATGGACTGTCACTGTGCAAGAATTTAAAAGTTTTTCGCTGTATTTGTACTGGAGTTTGGGTCAGTTTACTTTCAGTTCAGTTGGGGCCAAATGTTGAAAAGCTTCTGCAACTAAAATGCAAAAGTATGAACATTATGAACTGTTGATTACAATCCAACAGAATTAAAGGTAAACTGAATCTTCTCAATAAAGACCCCATAGCCTTCCACCTTCATTTTTTAGCATTTTTCTGTTCTTCCTCAAGAACGAGAAGTTTCTTTAGATGAACTGAGGGAATTTCAAAGTTCAGGTGAGTGATGCCCAAAAGGTTTAATCCCATCTGTTTATTTTGGTGATCACTTTGACTCCCAACAAAAAGGGCCCACTGTCCCTTTGCAAATATTTGCGTGTCTGTGTTTCACCATGATATAAATAGCAGCACGGGCAACCGCAAACATTTGTTGAGGCACCTGCCACAATATCGTGGCCATCTGGTCCTCCAATTCTCCTAGCATGACATATGTGCATTAAACCTGAAATGGCTATTGTCTTTTCTTTTTTTTTCTTTTTTTTGAGACTGGAAGAAAATGGATCGGCCACAGACCCTTCTGGGTTGGCTGGAGTCAAAAATGAGACTCAAGAGTTTTTACATCTGAGTGAAGCTGCGTTTTCAGCGTGTGCATGTTTGATGTCTTGAAAGCGGAAGGAAGGGGGTGGATGAAAATGGTTCTTAAGGTGATTATGGTGGGGGGGNGGGGGTTCCTCTTTGCTTGTGCTCCGTCTGTGTCTGACCGTCAGGTAGATTCTCAGATGGCCACTCCTTCAGCTGACCCCTGCCTCGCCCTGGCCAATGCCCAGCTGGCACCATGAGCTGAGCAAGCTGGGCCACGCCGGCCGTCAGGGACAGCCAAGAGAAGAGATTTGTGGACAAGGTGATCACATGGCTTCTGTTACCTCTCTGTCGCACTCATCTCCTCCTTGTGTATCTCCTCCACCTTATTCTACATGTATTTGCTGCAATATCTTAGATCCTGATGTCACCACTGTGTACGATGCAAGGGCAGTAATTTGCAATTACTTGACATTAGAAGTTAAAGAGTTACAGTTTGACCAATGTGGGATTTATAATATTAACATCTTAGCTGCAAACCGACGGCTACAGTAGCATTAGTCACATTACATAGTAAAGTGTACAAAAACATCACTGATGTTGTTGCTGGAAATCACCCCATAATTTTTTGTACAGTAAGTGATTTTTTGTAACTTAAAGACTGAAGTAAGATCAATTTAATTCAATTCAAAATATCAAATGCTTGCATGTTGTTTTACATGTTGTCTCTAATGTTCTGTGTGTTGAAGGAGCACTTCAGCAACTTAATATTGCACTTGGGGGACTTTATTTTTAAGCTCCCAACGCACCGGATCCTACATTTCCCATAATGCATCTCTAGTTAGTCTAGTTCCCTGCCTGTTACATGCCCATTTCTTTCAAAGTTCATGCCCCCATTTTGTATTACTAAAATTTGAAGTAAGCTCAAGTTGAATAACCCTGATGACATCATCAGGGTTACTTTGGAAAGCTTCCCCCTGAGCCAAAAAACACAACTGTCTGCTGTGGTGAGTAAACTGATCTTGATGTGTAAAAACGGTGAAGTGTCCCTTTAAAACTATTGTATTCTGCAAAAATGTCCAGTTCGGTGGACAATGAAGTAAATAAAGAAAATAAAGTTTATGCAGACATGATTAACCCTGGCTAATGCTGCTACCAATAAACACATTACATGCAGAGTATATTCATGTGTACATGCAACATTACAATAAATTAAGGTTGAGGGCTTTGCAACCAGTTATATAAGTAATAAGCCAAACTTCATATCAGGAATGTATGCAGTTGTTTTATAGTTAAAGGCCAGCAGACCTTCAGATATTCATTAGTTTATAGTAGTTTATAAAAGTAGATTAAAATATGTATGACTAAATTCCACACTGAAACTAATGATATTTTACAGGCTTAACACTTTTAGCAGAAATGGCAGTGATCATAATTACAGCGCTCTTAACGAACCCTGGATTTTCACGACTTTCATAAGGGGGTGTAGTTTACATGAGCAAGCATTTAGATAAGGCTGAGAACAAGTTCATTAACAGAGTTAGCTAGCTAACACACACCATTCCCAATTAGCCTAGAGGAGAGCAAGTGGGAGAGAATGAGAGAGACAGAGTCAGATTCCTATCACCGCTAGTCCATGAAAATGAATAGAATAGCATGACACGCTATCTCCCAAATCAGCGGCTGATTGCGAAACATCCGTGACGAGAAATGAACACGAGACAGAAGATCAGTGTGCAGATTTGCTTAAGGACATACTTGTAGAGACGAGGGGAGAGAAAGGGAACTCGCTGGGTGTTCCACATCAGAGACCCAGCACTCTGAACAGCAGAGAAGAGGCAGCTATCAGATTAATAGTGAGTCATTCTGTGCGGTTCTCTGCTGTTCCAGACAGAAAGACAATCAGAGAACATGGGGCAATCGCGGACAGCACTTGACATGAGTTACTAAAGTGGAGATGAAATGCAGGGACAAAAAAAAGTTCAATTAAAGGATGTAGATTGTAAAGGCTTTTGTTGTTACTCAGCAAAAGGGAAACGGTATGGAGGTGCTTCAATAGAATCACCAAAGCAGGTGGGCATGTTCCGAGTTAGCCCACCTCATTAAAAGGCTTCACTCTCTTTTTATGTAACGGCCATTACACATCCTATTCAGATGCACACGCGCCGTGATTAAAAATTATCTGTTGGTGATCATAATCACACCTGCTTAAACTTAAGCCAAAGAATAACAAAGAACTTTTGAATGCTGAACTATCTGAACATTTACAAAGAGATTAAAGGGTAGACAGTCTCAAACTAAATAAATTTGCTTTTAATCGCTTTGAACAGGAAGTCATGTCATTTCAAATGTTCCTATCTGATTGTCTGATTCCCCTCTTTATTCAAATTATAACATGCCCATCTGACTTTTCCAGCACAATGGGAAAAATTAAAAAGGGAAATGACCTTTCATGGCAGCCATGATGGGAGAGTGAATGGCATTATTATGCGCCAAGATTAATTTCTGCCCACTCTATGCTGCCCATTGAGAAAACAGAGGGGCATGACTGCCTCAGTATAAGTCACTTACTAATTGGTTGGTATATCATAGAGATGTCTAAAAAGTTAAATTGGTGGTAACGTGTTGATTTCCAACTGAACTGTTTTGTTTGGCTTGATGGTACACAGTACACATATAAAAGCGTGTTTCTCTAAGTTGGATGCAGCCATGTGGTAAGTGCCATTTTTCAGTTTGTAATACAGCAGAGATTAGGACACAGTGTCGAAGTCTTCAAACTGGATGTCACTTGATAACTCTCGGAACCACTCAGGCTGTGGTTTAGTAAAACATGAAATGGGCATCATGTCTCACATCACCTCTTCTGCGGTTCAGCCATCCTCACTGTATGCAAGAGACACTTTACTCCCATAAAACTCAAGTCTCCCTCCTCTCTCTCCGCTGCCTGTCCGGCAGTGTGTTTCTGAGCCTCTAATTCTCATTCTGATGGCTAAGTAGAAGGGGGAAGGATAATTACAGTCAGTCATACATCTAGTCATGCTACATCTATCCCTCCTTTTCAAAGCAGTATTTTTAAGCTCAGCATTTTCTCGCCCAAAAGGGCCTTTTTCCGCATGTGATGCCTTCTTTTTGTCATGGCCCCCATAGTTCTGAGCTGACCCCCTCAGCCCTGTCTCCTGACTGATCACAGTGATGGTTTATTACTGTCGTCCCAGCGTTCTTATCTTTAGCCAGCAATGCTCATTTCCTTCCCCAGATTTAAATGCAAATGTGAAATTTAATGATAAATGCATTATCTGATAGGTGCGATAACACTGATTCACTGTCAGTATAAAATACACACCCCAGGGGGCTTCGAGCTAGCAAGCACAACTTGCCCAAATCCACTTTTTTCTCCCTCTCTCTCTCCTCTTTTTTTCTCTCTCTCTTTTTCTTTTTTNTTTTTACAAACGCGTGTACCTGCAATAAATTCTTGAGGTCATTTTATGCATTAAAAGGAATCATATTTTGTGTGTTCAGCAGTGTCGGTGCAGGCTATTGCTGAGCAGTAATTGCTGTGCAACTATCTTGTTCAATGTATTATCCATCACTTTGATGAAGTTACTTTTAGTAAAAGGGCAAAACAAGATAAAAAAATGTGTTGTAAACTCTTCAAAAAAGCTACATCTGCATTGCATTACAGGTTTCTTTAAAAAAGAAATGATAAACCTGCTTTTTTTGAGCAAGCAACTGTTGGTAATTTTAATGTACTGTTAACTGAATGAAGGATGCACATTCACTTAAAGCAGCTTGTTACATGGCATGCAGACTTGTGACTCATTTGTCCATCTATAGTTGCTGTACAATCATGCTTTCTTACTTTTGAACAAGAAGGATCTACAGATATCCTGTTTCTCCTTTTCACTTCAATGCAAAACCAATACCTTACCTCAAACTATGCAACATGCATTGCAATTCAGTTACATAACAGATGGCCCTGAGAGGCTATCTAGGAAAGTGATATGAAGACTTTTCTTACTTGGACCATCCCATTCGTCTGGCCCCACGGTGGTATGCCTGCTCTTCTCGCCCTGCCCATCCATCTCCGACTCTCCCGCTTCTCGGTTGCCATCTTCCTCTCCTGCAAGGCAGAAAAAAAATGAAGTCCTATAAAAACACAAGACATAAAGTGAGCAGCACTCAATCCAAATTTAATGCTCATACATCTAATTTAATTAAGCACTGCATTATGGACTGTGCTGCCCTTCCAAAGGGTAGATTCTTAGGATTTTGGATATCATCCCAGAAAAAATCATTTAGTTTTATAACTATTTCCTGTAATATTAGAGTGTGTCACGATCTGAAGTCATGTGAGCCATTGTCATTGTGTGCGACTGTGTGTTTTTGTGTATATATAGTTCTGTATATGTACATTTGCTGCGAGCTCACCGGGTCCAGCTGCATACTTTTATGTAAAAGGAGTTCCCATGAGTGCTTGCAGGAACAGGAGGAAGCCCCATGGAACAGGAAGGAAAGCAATGTGTGGGAGAGAGGTGGCTATTTATTACTGTTTGATCTATTGTGGAGCGAGCTAGAATGTGTGTTATAGGATGTAGGGCTGATTTACAGTCTCGGGGCTCACACAGACCATGCTAAGGGATATTTGGGTATCTCTCTCCAAGGTGTAAGTGCTTAAAGACCTTGTTAAACAGACTCCGCCTCTGAGCACGCAGCGGTAACACTGACGGGAGCGCTTGTTGAGCGCTTTTAGATGCACTTACTGTAAAAGAAATCTATTTTTGCATGTCTACAGTAAGCACAGTTTGTACTCAAAGTTTATAGGCACATAAATCAGTGCTTAGTAGGTGCCCCTAGTGAGGTGCTCTGAATAAATCCAGTGTGGCTGACATAGTGGTTGCACAGTGTCTCTCCAAAGTCGGGCAAGTAAGAGCAAACCTGCTAGGGGCATGTAGTGGTAGTTGATAGTTTGTGGAGGAACATTTCTCTCACTTTTGTCACCATATCATCTTCATCCCTTTGATGTTTTAAACCCAATAGTGAACGGTCAAGGACAGGCCTGGATTACTACAATGGATTACTACACTTCATACACCCAACAAGGAAAAAAGGGATGGATGTGTAGATTTAAATGTGAATATATTAGGATGATGAAGACAATATATCATTAAGATGTGGCTTACGCAGCATGTATTAAAAATCATACATATCAGCAAATATGAAAGAAGATACATACATGTTGTTGTCGTATGGTTGTTTACCACAGCTGTATCTGATTTTTCCCCCCACAGCTTCCAAAAAGCATTTCAGAGTGTTAGTTATCACACTTCCAGTGACAACTGCCACGGGACACACACTACTTCACTCCAGCGCCGTCCATCCTCAGTTAGGTTAATCTCCAGATCAAGCACACACACCATGCTTGTTTAGCTTTTTTTTTGACATGGCTCACTTCAAAGAAGGTGGCAAACATTGCCAAAAGGATGTCAGCTTTCTGCCGCCGACTAAAAGAAGAGGTGTCTATGAAGAAAAAAGTGATACTGAAGGGAAGTCTGCAGAAATGTCCTACTTACAGTACATGAGGTCATTATGACCCAGTTTTGCTTATGCAAGTGTCTGCTTGGGCTGGCGATTTCTCCCCCACTCCTTCCCTCTCCCAGTATATTATCAGGGAGCCCACTCAACTAAATTCCCCCACTATTTATTGTTGGGCCTGGAGAACCTCTTTAGCATACTAGGCTCGTATTATGACGAGGATAACAAAGGCGTATATCAACAGTTCCTTCCAATGGAGCGGAGTTTAAAAAAAGCTGGCGAGATAACATTAAAGGCACTACCTTGATCTCAGGCGAACATGTTAAGCCCTGTAACGAAACGTATTGGAAGTGTTTAATTACAGCCCGGGAAATGAAGCTACAAGATGATTCCTTAATTAAGCAGTGATTAAGGATTTTCTGCCTTCTATCTAACACAGTTTGCAATGCATTTTAAACACAATCGCCCAGGCAACCTCACAGGGAACAATGTCACAGGGCTTTGATGAAGTTTCCTGCACAAATGTCACTAGAAAAAAAAGCACAGCAGAGGAAGAAGTGCTGGAGCAGCACTCCTTTGCTTACAGTACGGTTTGATAAAACCTGGAATACAGACGAATATGGAGACCCATTTTTATGGTTTTAAACGACATAAGAATTCTGACCTTTCTGATATAGAAATAGATTGATTGAGGTATTCCATTTCATTCACAGAGGTCCACTATAAGTAATAGAGACTCTGCCTTGTTTCATCATTTGAATTGAAACCCACGGCTGTCTTATCAAGGGAGACAGATTGTCAATGATCATCCTCTACATTATCGCCTAGATCATAATTTACATCTGGCTTAGGTTCCTTTCCCTGCGCAATCAAATGGAGATACTTAAGGTTGAGTGAGAGAAGGCTGAACAGAACAGAAGGGACGGGGAGGGCTGGGGAGGCGAGGTGGCCTGCTGAGTGCAGGGTTGGCGGGCATGCAAGAGGAGCCAGTGAGCTGTTAAAATCAGCCCTATCGCTGCTCTATCAAAGGACAGCTCTCTAGCCAAATCGCAGTCACACGCAGCATGCTATGCATTCAGGTCAATAAGCTTATAGGCGATTTACACACACAACTCCTGGAGCAAGGTAGCAACAAAGTCATATTGGCTTTTTCTCTCCCTTTTAGCATTGTCTCTTCCAAGGAAGCCCTTGAAAATGTCAATCTCTCGAGTGCGACTTTAAGGAGCTCAGAGCACTCTAATCCTGACCACTGAGTCTAGAGACAGGTCGCAATTTCTGCAAAATGGAGTATAAGTATTTTTAAGTCTTCATATGGGATTGCACAGTTCTATATGTTACTGAATTCTAGGCTCGATGACTTTAACCCACTGCCACTTTTCTAAACCCATCACAATCTTGCTAGTATTGGAGCTGGCAATGATTTTCAGAATGTAATATTAGGGGAGATGCCCGCTATCCCCCCAGCAGTGGTAGTGGTAGTCAGATGATATTGCATATTTGGTTGTTGATGCAGATTATGCTGCAACAGATAAAGTCAATTCCAGGAAGCAACCTCTTTCACCAAAGTCAAGCATAGCTGTAAGACTTCTCTGCTATCTGAAAAATAGGTTTGAATTGCATGCAATTTGTGGCAGGCAGAGCACTCCAATGGAGGGAGGCTATTAGTGAAATGCCTTGCCACTGTCTCTTTAAATGCCAATAAATTCCCATCATTACAGAATCTGGCAGTTTTCCTCCCTGTCTGCAGCCTGGGTCTTTATCTCGCTCTGCCTCAGTCTCTGAGCATGTAGATCTGGCCCAGTTAGATTGTCATACTTAACAAACATTAATGATTAATTTCCTCCACTGAGTCAAATGGGGCTAAAGGGATGACTCGATTCATCTTATCGCACCACAAATTAGCATTTCCCCATATTCTCCAGCATCAACTGTGCATTAAAATTCCACATTTACCATTCTGGGCACTGGCAGCTGTGGCGAAAGCGCCAAGGAGATCTTCCTCCTGTGTTGCTGGAGATTTTGATTACTTCTGTGTTACACAAAGAGTGGCATAATTAATTCTGCCACTTTCTGTTTGTTACTGTACATCTCTGACCGCTGCAAGTCAAATTACTAACTGAGAGGTTATTTGAAGGGTCAAGGTGTTTTGTTATTTGCTATGTTAAGTCCTGTGTGTGCAGTACTGAGCTTTCACTCTTCACTTCCACTGTGATAAAATGTTTCTGCCTACATTGTATTTTTTTGTAATTTGAGGGGAACGGTGCAGAAGAGTGCAAAATGTTCACATTCAGTTGTGCTTGATGTATCCTGACACACAAATGCTCTCAACAGCATCAGAATCAAGTAGTTTGAAAAAAAATCATGTAGTATCACTTCACAAAAAGGTGTTTCACATTGAGGAAATGAGACACATGAAATGACATGTAAATTTACTGTCAGAGCTAACTAAGGAAGTCATTTGTCATCAGACAACACTTGGAACGCACAAAGGGAACAGCTTGTGGCAACACCCTGTGCTGAACTTCACAGATAGCCAACAATAAAAGAGGGGGTAAAACAGCAAGGTGAAATTTCACAATTTCAGTAAAAAAAGATGCCACTCAGTGTATATAAAAGAAAGTATCTTTCTTACAATTATGGAGCCAGGTGTGTCAATAGAATATAAATCTTTGCTGTGAAGTCAGCGTGTTCCACTGTGGGCTCTTCACAAGCAGAGCTCCATAAATGTGAAATTGACCGAGCAGGAGAAGTTGTTTGAGGTAATATTCTGTTTTAATCGCAGGAAAAGCCAAGGTTATTTCTTTAGATATGTGACTCACAGAGCTCTCAATAGGTTGGCAGACCCCCTCTACTTCCATGTATATTAAAACACTGCTCCTTCTCTCTGGGGCGCTATTATTCTACCAAGCTGCTTCCTTTCACACCCATGTATGTCATTTCAGTACATTATGTTTGTGTGTCACCGACAAGGAACTCTTCATTCATAGACAAGTTCTACAACTATAACTGTAATAGTTTAGGCCTACACAGTTTCTTTTATTGATGATATTGATGAATGGTTCCTCAACATAATCAAGAGGGGCAGTGGTGGAAGATTATTTACTTAAGTAAAAGTAGTAAAACCAAAGTGCAAAAATACTCTGCTACAAGTAAAGGTTCTTATTCAAAATTTTACCCTAGTAAAGGTGTAGTATTATCATAAGTATCATTAAAGTATTCTCATCAAAATATACTGAAACTAACAAAAGTAAAAACACTTATTATGCAGAAAGGACCCTTTTAAAGTGATCTGTTCTTATACAGATGACAGATAACAGAGGAAAAGCATTTTTCTGCTACACAAAGTGAACTTTATTTCTATAAATTAATCTAATTCTTTTCTTGTGGATTATTATTTTTTACTATTTATTTACTATGTGTACTATATGTTTCATATAGAACAAGGAAAAGAATCACTGTTGTTGTTGAACTGTCACAACCCACAGTGATGAAGGTAGCAAGCAGATAATAGTTTGTGTTGAGGGTCACAAGTGAGGTTAGGAACCACTGATATAGACAATACAGCAGGGGCTTTGGAGGAAAACATTTGGGATATGTCGCTTCAGCTTTTTGTCTGAAAAATGCATTACACTCGCAGTTTAGCTTCAGTGAGATTTCACATTAATGTTGCATGTTCAAAGCTTACAGGCCTCTGTATGTGATACGTCCAGCATCTCACAAACCACATCCATGAAAGCACCAAAAACCACACAGAGCCATGACACCATTAACTGAACAGGTTATAGAGTCAACCATCACCCAATTTAGAGGTTCCCAGGCCTCAGACCAAGATGGGACGTCAAGGTGCTCCATGCACTTATCTGGGGAGTCCCTTTTCTGCAAGGGTAAGGCAAATGACTGAGTCTTTGGTGGCATTCAACTTCTTGACCTTTGCGCCTTTAAGCGGCTTTGCTACTTCACCGCACTCTGATCAAAGTTAATAAGTGCTTCATATGTTAATGAAAATTGGTACTCCTCTTTGTGTTCCTACAGCTTTTTAATACCTATTATAGACTGAAACTTTTAATGGAGGTTTTAGGTCCCCCTGACAAGCCCATTTCAGAGAGTGACTACACAGATACAAGGCTAAGCTAAGACCAGAGAGTCACTGCTCAGTGGAGGAACCTTACACGGGAGACCTTATTCTCCGGGAAGCAGCAGAAGATAAAGGCCATGGGATGAGTGGCTGCTTTAAAACCCACGTTCAAGTCCGCACAGGGCTAATTACAGCACGCCATCACATTTGAGAGGGTTTAGTTAATCAAGGGGGCTCTCTTTTTCCTCCTATAGTCGAGGAATAACACACTTAAACCATTTAATGCCGCCAGGATTGCGTCCTGTTTAATTCACGGCAGTTTCACATAAGTGGGGTAAATTTAAGCCACGCCGACGTTAGTTTTAAATAGATCTAATTGAGGAAGGGATCATGGGGAAAATGGCTACACCTGATGATTGCACACAACTTGCCATGAGGAAAAAAGAAATTTGGATAGTACATCATTTGGGTCTTAGGAGGCAATGGGAGACTTAGCTACTGTAAGCTTAGATGGCAAAGTAATAAAAAAAACATCTGACTAGTAAGGCTTGTGTGTGACAAGGAACAGATTACCAGTGTGCCCAAAAAGTAGTATTTGACATTTGGGATTACTATTTAGTGTTGACTTTATTCATAAACATGGACAGGAGATTTGAGGCCCAGTTCCTCACACGGTTTTATCCAAAACAATGGGAATATCAAACGGCTCTGACAAGGTTCTTTGAAGATTTTCCGAAGTTGTACTTTTTTTCTAGCTGTAGCCACCAATGTGTACTGCACCATCTATTTCATAGCTACTGGGTTATTACAAGACCATACATTCTACTTTGAAGTATGTGTAAGGACACATTACGAAGGAGACAAAGGGTAAAGCAAACGAGGCGTCGCTGGTAATTGCAATTTCCGAACAATTGTGCCGTTCAACTTTTCCCGGAGAACAAAAGGAAAACATTATTGATACGATTACTGGGGCATAGCCTACCTGAAACATGAAAGATTTATTTTTCTTCAATAATGTAATCCCACGAGGCACATCAGTTTAGAAGTGTGAAGAAATAATTCTAAACAATTTTTCCTTTGAAAGGAGAAGGAAGAGGCAGACATTCAAAGCATTGGTTCTTCATTAAAAAGTCAAATTTATGGCATCCGTGCGCCAGTAAGAGTGGGGACACCTGGGGTAGTGAAAGCCACGCGACCGGGGGGTAGGAAGGGGTGGGGGCGGGGGGGAGTTAGGGGGAGTGAGGCGGGACAAGTCTGTCATCTTCACACTGTAACCTGGAGCAGACCACAAATTAGCTCCTGTGATGGCAAGGTGTGACCGAAATGAAACAAACATACAAAGAAGCAATCTAATTGAATTGGAGTTCAAAGAGGACTCGGGCGCATTTGGCGATGCTAAGGCGCTTTATAGTGCTGGACCTCCGAGCAGTAGCAGGTGCTGCTGAGTGTTCACAGAGCTTTAGCGCCGGCTCAAAGGGAAGTGCTACGCTCTCCAGTGCATTGGTGTACCGTAGCACACCTTCACAGCACTATCACAGAGGGAGAGCCAGTGTGGCCGATGCCATCTCTCTCTCAGATCAAACCACTGCTCTTGGGTGGATTGCTGGGATCAAATATCAAAATGGATAGTTTCATTTCTCGGCAGTGATGCGGGAGAAATTCTCATACAGATACAAGTTCTGCCAGGTTTGATTTGAACATGTTGAGGAATTTTATTAGACGCCATTGGCAGGAGTTTAACTTATTTTTGATGCTTGGCACAAGGGTGGTTTAACATATTGTCTCAGATTAGGTATTAAAAAGAGCGCTGTACACTGCTTGTGAAGAACGGCTTTTGGAGTTTTGGTTTAGAATAAGTAAATGATCCACACCTTTGTTGCAGAAGTACTCCATATCTTCACAGCTCATGTTCTCAGTCTCAAACTCGGCGGAGAAGTTCTCCTCCACCGAGAACTCGTCTTTGGCCAAGAGCTCATTCTCCTCGGAGACGCACTCCTCCTCCTCTTCCTCCAGGCCATCCTCCAGAGGACCTGAGGGAACACACACACACACAGACACACACAGACACACACATACACACACACAAGGGAGATGTTCAGCAGTTTCATCACATCCTTCAGGCTCTCAGAAAAAAGAAAAAAAAACCCTTCTGCCTCTCCTTGTTTCTTTTGTAGAGTTACTACAAATTCAGATGCAACTCTCCATGTTCAGACATTCAGTACAGACAAAGATAAGGCCATGTTAATAAAGAATATTATTTTACCATAATATTTCACAAAGGTCCTTGCATTATAGCTATTGAAAAAGCCCTTTGAGACTGTGCGCTTTCTGAAAAACAAGCTGACGTGCAGCCAAGGTGAGCGTTGATTTTAATCCCACTACCTGCAAAACAAAACCTCACATAGACGGAGGCAGGAGAAAAAAAAGTTCCTTTCCAGACTTTTCATACAGGCATCAGCATGGGAGGAGGAAAGAAAATACTTTTATTAATTTGTTAGCCTTATCAGAGGGTACAATGTTGATTTTCCATTTACATTCCATGCCTCCGGGTAATACACCAGTGCAATCTTAAAGGAGACACTTTTCCGTGTGATTAATGTTTTCCCCCCTCTGTGCAATATTATTTCTTTAAATCTAAATGATTTCAGAGTTTTGCTTGTAGCTGTACATCTCTTTTGGTATTTGCATATTACCATTTTGCTTCAATCAAGGGCGTTGATGGAATTACTGTACTGCTACCTGAATTGTATTAGTTCTGAAAAACATCTCACCCGGCATTTGAATGTTATTAAGATAATGTGCATCTTGCACACCTCTCCTTCCCACCAAAACATGACTCCAATGTCTGCACATGAATTACCATAGCAAAGAAGTGATGGAACACTTCAAGTTTAAGGTTAGTTTATATTTGAAATAATACACTCCGAGCAAGAAACCTGCATCATTCTCATAAAAAAACTCTCCTTCTCGAGCTGTGTTTAAACTGAATAATCATATCAAAAGTGCTGCCATCACTGCCTGCTAGATGTGGATGCTGTCTCCGTTTCTGCCTGTCACACATGAGCTACGTTGCAGCCTCTTGTGCATCATCCTGGAGCTCAAACAGAGTGCGCTGATATCCTCTCGACACCTTTCAGTGTGTTTGTTCTATTGTAGTGGGAGTGAGCCCCTCAGCTTTAATAAAGCAATAATTTCAGTTCAGAAAGTGGGGCTGGTGTGCCTCTCCTGTTTCTCTTTCTTCCTGCACTGAGCCTCATAAAAGACCCCCCTGATGTCCACAAACTGCTTGCTCTTTTCATTAGTCTTATAAATTACTCCTTTGTAGAAGCCTACATCTGCAGGAGCCCCGGACATGAAAAGAATTAGCACACAGATCTCTAATAGACACTGCGGAGGCAGAGTGCTGCTTTTAAATTAGGATACAGTTTTATGATCTTATCTGATGCCTTCTGCTGATTCGCTGAGGAGTGAAGTGAGGCGTGAAGTGACTCGATGAGTCTACCATCGCTTAAGATGATACTGAGAGATAAATATCGCAGTATCAAGGGGAGATTGTATGACTGGCGTTAAAAGCTCCTGCCAAGGCAATTGAAGACAGTGTGAAAGAAAGCAGGGAAATACATTTCTATACACACACTCTGTACACATTCCATTACACAGCTGAATAAGAACTGTGTGTACAACTAAACGATTCTTCCTCCGTTGCCGGCAAATACAGCAGCACTATTGCACCATAGAAAATAGACCTACAGTGTTGTGCGATAATAAGGGTAAAGGGAGATTAAAGATAAACTTCATGGTCAATAAGACACAAAGATTAGGTAGATAAGATGAGATAGAATTGAGGTTTAATAGACTCAGAATAAGGGCATCTCACTTCCCCACTCTAACAGATAGTAACTAAATGGAGCATTTTCAAACTGATAGAGATACTGGAGGCCTTACTGAATATGGAAAAATGAAATACTCCACCCAGTCAGAGACATTAAAGGGGGTCTGATGGCTACTTGGGGACTGCGTAGATTACCAAAGTTTGTGCACATTCTCACATGTTTAGTTTATTATACAGTATTCATTGCATGGAGAGACCTGAAATTATTTCAGAGACAGCAATGATAAGAATAATGACTTTCTAAACGACTAGCACCACACTCCTAACTCATTTTCTGATAGTGGCGTTCCTGCTATATTTAGTTGTGTACTGTTTAAAATCCTGTCACATTCACTGTGTGACCCACGCTTGTTGGTGCATTTCTATAGGGTCTGCTGACGAATTGGGCCGGAGGAATGTCTGCTGCTTCACCCTCTTATCAAGCCTTCTCTGGAGTTCAGATGGCCAATGACACCGTGGAGACAGCGTCTGCATTTCACGTCGCCACAGAAACAACACGGTCTGCTTTAAAATGGTGTGCTCATTACAACAGAAAAATCTGTAAAAAGCAAGGAAGCTTACATGAGAGGTGATCTTGGAATTAAACACACAGAGGAAACACTGTTTTGGAAGCTTACTTTGAAATCTTTTGGAAATGTATGTGAGGTATTTCACTTATTGCATCTGTCTTGTCCTTCCAATATAATCTAGAAACCCTGCTCCATGTGGGTGCTAAACTATTATACTGTTTACAAAAGAAAAAAACACGTCACAAATGTATGAAATACGTATCTAAGCTTCCAAAACATCCAAAACCCTGTTTCTGAACAAATCAGTGATTTTAAAAACCACACAAAAACAAAATAATTTAGTGTTGAATTCATTAGCCGATCAACAAAAAGCTAATCAACAATCAATAATTTGGATAATTGATCAAAATAATACTGTTTATTCAGCAGAAATACCAAAAATTCAATGATTTCGGCTTCTCAAATGCCATGATGTGCTGCTTTTGGATTTTGGACGTTTGGTTAGACAAAAACAATTTGAAGATGTTAGCTTGTGCTCTAACAACTTGTGATGGGCATTTTTCACTTCAATTGTCCATTACTGAATGGGTGGTTCTCAACTCGGAACCCCAGGGATCCCAGGCCATCACATGATGATAAGGGTATAAGGATAAGTAATTAATAATAATGTATAAATCACGAATAGAACTGTTTCTGTTACACCACATAATTTTTCATGTTAAAAAATATGACTTCTCTCTGATTTTTTGCTTTTTTCTTGTGAAATTCTGAACACTTTAAGCTTTTCAGCCTTCTAAGAGTCCTTCAGATTAAACAATCTGAGAGGCCATAACCTGTGATGAGTCTGACGACACTTTTCATTTTAAGGGGTCACAAGTCAAAAAGCCACTCAACTAAACAATGAACAATTAATCGTGAGAAATAATCATTAGATTAATGAAGAGAATAATTATTAGTTGCAGTCCTACAATAATCATCTTTACCCTTCAGTCTGACAGCTGTTCTGGTCAGACTTTCAAGTGCTAATTCATGAGCTTTACTTTCTAGAGAAAGGCTTGGTTTGCTAAAATCATCCCAGCACAAAGACTCATATCTGCTCAATTTTAAGAGGATGTTTTAGGAAACTGCACCCTGTCTGAACTTCCTCTCAATCAGGGTCAGTGTCCAGGTATCCCTGCACCCCCACAGCTCTGTCATCCACACCCTCCGCCCTGAACTGTATCATCCGCATTCATCAGACTCTTCCTCTGCCGACTAGAGAGAGAAATCTCAGCCCTGTTCAAACAGTCATGCAGCAGGAGCAGCAGGCAGGAGCAGCCAATGCTAATAGAGACATTGGTAGCTGAATGCAGGCTTGATCACAGTGGCTCTTTTGTTCATGGCATGGCCTCTGTCTGATAGGGATCGGCCATGCGGAGTGGAGCTCCGGAGAGGGATATGGTAATGCCCCCACTGAGTCTATAAAATGGGGTGATACTCTGAGACCATATGATGGACAGAGGATTAATGAGTCACAGAGGAAGGGGAGCAGGGAAGAGAGGAGTACGGACAGAGGTGGTGGATTGAGCATATCTTTCAGGAAAACACTCTGTACACGAGTCTGTGCCTCAGTGGACTAAAACAGAAAATGGAAAAAACACACAGATGTGCCAACCTTGCCTCGGAAAACTCACACTTAAAAAAAAGAAGAGCGCTCAACAAATATGTGTGTATGTGCAAAACTGTATGAGTGACTGCTAATTTCATGGCATGCTTTTTCAGCCGTCCGCAATGTGGGGAGCTTGTGGCCGGGCTGTGATAGCGATACCTCACATTATCAGCAGGCTCCACAGTGTGATGTGTGGATCACAAACCCAGCCTCCTCTATAGCTCCCTAATTAGAGGTGAGGTAATTGAATCTGACAGAACAAAGCGGCAGATCTCTATAAGCATGGAAATCATTTTTGCTCCCACCTATACAGTTTTTCATCCAAAAGGTCCATTGAAAATGTGTCCAAGCTGGCCTGGGGATAAAACGTAGCACCTGAGACTAAACATGAATGCATAATGCAGCCCTAAAATCCAACAGGGCCACACAGCTCAACCTCTGCCAACTCCGCTCCCTGTGACTGGCGCTTTGTGCCAACACTGATACTGGGCCTTCCTCACTTCCAGGTGAACACACACATACTCCGCAGGACTCTTCAAACTTCTGCGGGGGAGGAAATATAGACTTTGTCTCAAGTTGCAAGTAGCTGTACGCTGCGAGCCAGGTAGGCTTAGAAACACATTCATATGTTTACCTCCACAGCTGGAGGAAAAAAAAATGGATAAACACTCGGTCTCTGACAGCAAAGTGTGAAAATAGAAAAAACAATTTCGTCTCATCTTGCACGAAGGGTTGGGAAGGCTGAGAGAGAGAGAGAAAGAGAAGGAGGAGAAAGTGGAGAGAGGCAAGGAGAGACTGGGGGCCATACGCTCTCCTCAGCTCTAATGACCTTTGGGAAGCAGAGGGCTCCCTCAGCCTTGGAGGAGACTTAGTGTATATGTTACAGGGCTCAAGCCTCTAATTTAATCCTTGATCACTGTAATGAAATAGATACCATTTACGCAACTCTTAATAGCTTAATATGCTACAGGAACCCTCAAAGGAATTTTTCATTTCAAACATCTTTTTTCATACTGCATAAATGTTACCAAAAAAAAAAGCCTTTTTCCAAGTTGTACACTGTGATCAAACTAAATGTGGAGCTAATGCTGTAACACAAGTCAAAAGTAAATTACCATTTGTATATTGTCTGTGAATGGCTGCTTGTGTGTGAGTGCGTGTGTGTGTGTGCTGGGAGGAGCGTGGAACAGCTTCAGTGGAGACTGATGTGTTCTCAGAGCTACAGTCTGTGACCAAGAATAAGCAATGGTATTGTTTAACTTGATTTTCCGGTTGCTAAGCAATGTAATTCTCGTGATTAGAAATGGCTGCCTTCCTAAATTCGGGCACTTACAATCAACAGTCAACAAACTGCTTGAAAACTCAGCACCAACGCTCGTCTGGAAATTGCGGTGAGGAGGGAGGGTGGATTCACCGGGGAGGGTGGGGAGGGGGTGGGTGAATAAATGTATTCACATCCTTGTAAAACACACACGCATATGAACATACACACTCTTCTGTGAGGCTGCAGCGCTAGAGATGACAAGGCATCTAAATGCAATCTGATGACATCATGCATTTAGATGGCCCACTAAGTTTACATTACTGTACATTTACGCTTCATGCAGTAAGACTGAGACACACCCATCGGCTGGGAAAAAGTATCGTTGTCAATATCGCTGTCTCCGTATCCCTCAACATCAGCCTGTGAAAGTGTTACCCAGATGCTGAATAATGTTATTTCTCTAAGACGGAAATTTATTTTTGCTCACATTTCTCAAATACTGTTGTAGTCGAGTATCTTATTCCAATCAGACACAACGTTGGATCCCAGTATGTTTGCAGAGTTGCTAAGTTCTGTGTTGTTGCGCCCAGTGTTTCTGTCTGGACTGTTGAAGGGGAATAACACGCTCTTACTTCTTTATCCAATGAATTTGAATTGGAATGGCATGAAAACATGCTGGCATTTGACTATGCCATTAAAATGCTGGAGGCACCTCTGAGCGTGCCCGAGGGCTTCAGCAGATGCCAGCCAGTTTCTCTGTGGAGTTAGCTGGGTCCTGCTTCACTCTACTGCCTCTACTTGCCTCTCTAGAGTTTACAGAGACACACACACACACGTCCAAGTGGACACTGGTACAACGTTTGGTCCATAAAAGTCACAAAGCTTGTCCTCCAACTAATATGGGCTTAGCTAATGCCTCTCTTGCAGTGTAACATTTGCTTTGCAGGGGCAACGAACAGATTAAAATGCTGTTAAAATGGCCAGTCTGCTGTATTTAAGCATCCTCAAGTCCTTCCTGTTACACACTTGCTTCTCCTCTGGCTGAATGATTTATTAGTGTCGTTCTGTTACTTATAAGGAAATAAAAGTTAACCATGTGCCTGTACACCGGATGTGACAGCTGAAACAAAGCAGGTAAAATATGTGTGGTCTTAATTACTGGTTTATAAGCGAGCTTTTCACTAGAACGTTCACTTTTAATGAAGCCATTGACTGAAGCTCCTCCAGGGAGCTATCATGGTTAAGTGGGGGCATCCATCTTCAGCCATTGGCTCGTCTGCAGACGAGTGGAGGCTCTGTCTATTGCACGCTCACCTCATATTGGCTCACTTTATCTCCACTAAGTAAAGTCTCTTGGAAGGTGGTGCTAACAGTGGCAAGAAAATACTTTTCTCCACCAGCTCTGATGAGGCTGAGAGAGTTTTCATCCTGTAGCGGCACCAGGCACTTCACTGTGTCTTGAGTGCTTAATAAGATGCTGGTGTTTAACCTGAAAAGCGTCATATTCATAACATTCAGTGGCCTGCGAGTCTGCAGGGGTTGAAATAGCAAAGTCGTAAACGCTAAAACTGCCTCTGCAACAATTAGCTTTTAGTCGAGCGTCATTTCAAAGAATTTAATGGAGAGCCTTCAGAAAAAGAAAAATGATTACTGTATCAAATAATGTAGATAAAACAACATTTTCCCATCAAGGAATTTCTATGAAATGGATATATCTAAGATGTCAATTTCATTCCAGTATTATGAAGGATGGGGGGTTCCTTTTGCAATAAATTCTTCATTAATTCAATTCTAATTTTCCTCTGGTTCCTATTTCTACTATTGATAGTTCCACTTCTTAATACCTCGGATAAGGGGGAGAAAATCATTGCAATAACTCAGTGGAGACTGTGAGCAGCAGATAGGATCTAAATATTACCAATGCCAAAAGAAGTGTGAAGTCTGATGAACATTTCAAAAGAACAATTCTTTATGGATCAGCTAAATCTTTTCCACTTTTTAATTAAAAGTAAAGAAAATAGAAGTTAATTATCCTGTAAAGATTAGCTGGTGGGCATCTTTCTGTAAATTAGTTCTAATTAAAAGGAAATTGTCAAATGACATTCAAAGCACTGTCCTTTAAAACACAGACCGAGATGGGCTTTTTTCCTCCACCCCCCGTCAGCCTCCCTCCTAATTCTTGATCTGGCCATGTGAAGCTTCTTGCTGGAAGATTAGGATTCTGCCAGTGCTTCAGACAGCGCACACACACACACACACACACACACACACCCTGCTCCCTGGATAGCAGGCCTCTAGCACACTGTGAAATACTGCTGCATCAATGGGGAGCTAGTGGCTGCTGGAGATAAATACTCCTCATTGATAAATGATTGCACTGATTAGCTGCTTGGAATCAGGCTTAAACTGTTATATCAGGCCGACACTGGCTTCTTATGAAATATCTGATATTGGTCATATGCTCCAGTCCAGTGTAGAAAACCTGCAATTTTATTTATCAATTTTACTGATTTTGTCATAAATTCATAAAGTTTCACATACTACTGAATATAGAGGATCGTTTGTTCCACAACAAGCAGTTCACTAGTTACTAACTTGATTTGTTGTGTGTCCTCATAGACGTTAACTGCCATACTAAGAATAAAAATCTGGGCGACACATTAAAAACTGTGGCATACAATGGTAATATTTAAAGACATTACACATAAGCAGAAGATTTTAGATATGTTATTATCAATACCAATTCAATCATATATTTTAGTGCTGCAACTAATGATTATTTTCATTATTGAGCAATTGCCAGAATATTTTCTCGATTCATTTTTTGTAAAAGTTCCCAGAGCCCAAGATGGCGTCTTCAAATTTCTTGTTTTGTTTGACTAAAACCAAAAGATATTTAATTTACTATAATGTAAGACAAGTAAAGGCGGCAACTCCTCACATTTGAGAAGCTGGAACCAAAGAATGTTTGACATTTTTGCTTGAGAAGTGATTTAATACTATTAAATAATTACCAAAATAGCTGCAGAAATTTCCTGTCGTTCGACTAATTGACTAGTAATTTCAGCTCTATCTATCTTGTCATTATCAGTCTTTATTATTAGTTAAAGTTTATCTTGTATGATACTTTCCTGCCACCAAAACAAAAGAACACAGACATACTGTATGAACACACACAGTAGAACCTCCACTATCATCACTTGACAAATAAATGATGAATCAGACTGCCTTCTTATGTGTGTACTGTAGCTTTCATCTGATTTCATGTGGGTTTCATCATTCATTGTCTAAGCTCGGCTGTTGCTCCAATCCACTCGCATTGTATCAAAACCAGATTCCAGCAGTATAGTCCGACAGAAGAGGGAGGAAAACAGTGCTGAAGCCCCTCCATCTGCTCCGGCTAATGATGATGCTCTCCCTGGCCTGGAGCAGAACTGTGTGAGGGAGATTTACACCCATAATACCCCTGGGGCTCTGGAGCTGCACCGTGCTCCAAAACACCGTCACTCCATCACTTTCTATATGGTAGCTGGCAGAGCAGGTAACAATGGACCAGCAACAATGTCTTTTTGTATTACTGACAAGTGCCTTATTTGGTTGACATAACCTGCCTCGGTGTCTGAGGAGTGGCACTAAGCACACAGGAAAATGGATGACAGCTACACCATTGAGACATTGTGCAGTTGTAACAATCATACCAGACTATGTTTTTAAAAAATACCCAGCAGTGTGTGTGATATGAGGCAAGCGGGAACAGCAGTGACTGAGGGAGAGGTGGCTGTCTTTGCGATGCACTAATTGGAATGATGGCAGGAGGGGAAATCAGGCATCATAGTGAGCTAAACTGAACAGAGCTGCCTTTTCCCATTTACTTTATTATAAAGGTTTATAAGTTGTAATTGCCCTTCAATTTGGGAGCTTTAGACCCACTATAAAGCTCTGTGTGGGACTAGCCTTGACATCTATCTCCTAAAACAAGCGAGTTAAATGGTGAGAGGCAGAAAGAAAGACTACGTGCATGTGTGTGTGTGTGTGTGCGTGTCAGAGAGAGAGAGTCATGCAGGGGGAGATGTAGAGAGCTCCACTCCTCAGGGATTGAGTGTTCACACACAGTAAATGGAAGTGGCACAGCTCTGACCTTTGAGCCGCAGCATACGAGTAAAGTGAAGGCGCTGTCAAAATATTGCTTCAGAAATGACAATCCACCTCGCCAGTCCCAAGTCTTGACATGGCAGGCAAGTGGAGAGCCGTAACCTGCTGATCCCGACATTACAAATGAGGGGATTATCATGACAACAAACCGCAGCTCGACACATTGCATACCCTAAAGATATTCTGGCATTGCCCCTTATTATCAGCAATGTCCCACACAGATAGCCAGTGATGACACCAAAAATCGGAATAGGAGTCGCTATGTGTCAGAATCCCACATAAACTTTCAAATCAGGCTTTACAAAATAGCTTATTACTACCGGCATCAACTTCGCTGTTATGGTATTACACTTACAGTTTCTGAACTTGGGATTTGGCAGTGGAGCAGCTTCCTCGCATCTTCATTTACACCCATGTAATACTCAAGTCCACAGAGAATAACTCAATCGTAAAGAATACCAAAATATCACAAGCAAATTACTAGTGCACTGAGAGGAAGCTTGGGAGGAACAAAGACAGGCAGCCATAATTATATCTTGGCGTGTATAGCATGTCAATGGGCCACCTTCGTTCTGGAGGGCATTCCCCTGGGCCCCTCAGGCATCAAAATGATGTCCAAATTATTTTGTGCTCTATTGCAGCATGGCGCGATTATCATATTTACTGGTGGTGCATTATGACAACATTGATGTTTACACCTGTCTCTGTGAGAAGGCAAGGTTTACACTCTGTAATTTAGCAAATGTACAGTATGCATATGAGCTTGTTGGCAGGGATTTAAATTAGGTCAGAAATGGAATACATCAATAGCAACCCATATGTGCATCTTTCTTTTTCTTTTTTCTCCCTCCCCTCCCCAGCCTTCTTTGCTCAGAAGCTTGGCGATGAAGCAGCTTGACGACTGCAGAAGTGTGATATGTGCAAATCACATTTGCAGATGAGCTTGAAACTCCCTTTTAATATTCAGATATCAGACATCCTGCACTGAGAAGCCCGCTAAGACGCGATTCGGAGGAAAAAAGCAAGATCCGCGTCATTAAGGGAATCGTTAGAGGCTCGGTTTACATTTTACATATTTCACAAAAATGTACAACCAAGTAAAAACATCACCAGTTATCTGTGATAACAATGCAAATTTTTGTCAGAGAGCGCATGAAGATTCTGTCAAAATCCAAAGTCGCTCAGGTCTTTCTTTTCTTTTTTTTTTTCTCTCTGGCTTAACACCCTCAGCTTATTGGCGCTTTGATTTCTTTCATATTTTTTCCCTGAGAAGTCACACAGGCTTGTGGAGTCAAAGACGGTGAAAGGTATGTTTGCCACGAGGCACAGGAACACGTGTCCCCGTAGCCTGCCAATAGCTCATCAAACACACAGGCCTGTGGATGGATGCAAGCCCGGCTGGCGTTTAGGACGTCTAAACAGCATCCGCTCTGACACACAAACCATCACTGACTCCTGTTTACTTGCTTCAGTCAGAGCCACAAAGAACAGCCCCTGTTTCCTGACCATTTTCTGCACATAAACGCACCGCGATGACAACACCGCCGCCACAACATTGCATTTTTTTTCCCATATACCTGCTCCTTTGTGCTGTACAGTAGCGCTCTGACAATAATTTCGCTGCTTTACTGCCTGAACTTTTTCATTGGATGACAGAATGTAGCCCGTGCAATTTCCCCCTACCTCCTTCATTTCCCCGTGTCTTAGCCCTGCGCCAAATTTGTCTCTGTGCCATTTTAATTACAGCCAAGGCAATCTTTATGGTGGTATTCTGCGAGAACACCAATCTGCAGAAAAGGTGATAAGTAGAACCGCCACCCAGCTTTGGTATCAGTAATAAACAGACACTTAATTGAATAATTTGACCTAAGAGGCTGATCCTGGGAAGTAGCATGTTGGAAAAATTATTTTGAATATTGAAGACAGTTCAGTGTTTTGCATGACGCCTGCAGTAGGAGAACACACAGTGGATTTGGCTGGTTGCCCGCCAACTCGCCAATGTGGGCCATGGTGAGTCTTTACGGAACAGATAAGTGAGCCTTTGGTATCCTGGAAGCACTCAGATGTGTGTATGTGTGTGTTTTTTGGGGGGGGAACACATGTGTGCATGAGTCTGTGTGCAGGCGTGTGTGTGCATGTGTCCGATATCTACGGGGGGGGGTGAGGAGTGTGAAGTGTGCCCACTCGAGGTCCATCTCCAGCAAGCAGCCACATGGGCACATCCCCCTGCGTCCCCCTGCCCCAAACACACACACACACCAGCTTTCCGCAGAGCCTTAGAGACAATGACTCGCGGCCCCTTCCTGTTTAAGGATAGCTGTCAGAGGATGATGGCTCCGATTCAACACTGCAGCAGGTTTGCACAGAGCTCCCTGATAAAACGGAAAAAAGCAAAAGCCTCCACTCTCTCTCCTCTCTCTCCCCCTCTCCCTCTCTCTCTCTGTGTCTCTGCCTTTCTCTCACTCTCTCCATCACTCTCCCTCTCCCTCCACAGTTCAACACTGATTTGACTGCTAGCATAATTTTGCAGAGGAGACTATTTGCAGATGCAGCAGAGTTATCAATCCGAACAGACACACAATCCGGGTCCAATGTCACTTCTCCTCATTATGTTAATGGTTAATACATGCAAATGAAAACATTCCGGCAATTTGATTTCTTTGAAGATAGTTTGCATATTGTCTTAGCCATAATGATGGTACACTTTCTCCCCAGCTTCGATTTATGCAAGGCTAGTTAGTTCATTTTTATCAGCTCTGAGTTCATTTCTAGGGCTACTGGAATGTGTTTTCCCCTTCCCCTCACTATTTAACTAATTAGGATTCAGGTACCATAAGCAGATTTTTCACGCTATTGGTGTTTTTCTTAATTAAGAAACAAATGAATTCTCCCCAGCAAAATAGATGGAACAACGGGATAGGGTGCCAGGGGCCAGATGCGGCGCTTCTTAATTAGAAGTCACTCCATTGTCTGAGGTTTTTAATGAAGCTCCAATCTAAATGGATATCAAAAAAGCTTCTAGTGAAGAAAAAAAAACACACACACCGGCCATTTAAAATAATAAGGAAATAAAGATAATGAAAGACAAAGGATATGTACTGGCAGCCCCGGCTCACACCTCCAGTTCAGTGCATGCAGTGCTCTCGTCACCTTTGGATGAGCCCTATTAAAACAGCTCGATCCCTTGCCTGCCCCTGCCTGCCTGCAGCCATGTCTAATGTTCTGCCAAGCCAACAGTGAAACACTCTCTTTTCAACTTCTCATCAAAGGTGGAAGTTTCATTACCCCATGGATGGTTATCAACTACTATTACTGAAAACTGTTGCAGCTGTCAACTTCCTGTCCTGCCTTGAAAAACAGTGGAGGCTAGCAGAATCCATGCCTATCATATCAATGTCATTTGTGATAGGCTGATGTTTTGTGCAAGGAAGGCCAACGCAAAATTTCCAATTAGCTGGAACAAATTGTCACCTCAACACAATATGGAAGATAGAAATGGAGGTTTGCAATTAGATTTGAGCACCTGGGATGTACATACGGTGTAAAACGAAAGAAACAGTGCAGATGGAACAAAAGAAAAGTTTTTGTTTTGAAGTTAATTTGCAGGAGGTTTTTTTTTTTCCTGTGAAGCCCAATCATCTCGGTCAGCTTTGCTGATGCTGCTGTGCTGGTGACTGAAGGCGATAACATCGGGGCTGTTTTTGACTGAAATAAAACCCGTAGCATGCCCATATGTGCTGCCAACCCCATCAGTTCTTCTTCAGACGGCATGGCTTAGGAGCTCCCAGAGGATGGGCCAGTGCCCACTGATACGGGCCCAGCAACCGTCTTGTCCAGGCCAAGTATCCCTGCGCCCAGGGGGCTGTGCCATCAATGCCATGACTTGTGCCAGACTGGATCCCACCCAGCAATCCATTTCAAAGGCTTTTTTTTATGGATCAGGTATGCAGTGTGATTTTCCTTTCCCTTTGTAATGTGCCGTGTCAAAGGCGAACTAGGCTGACTTTAAAGTCATATACTAGTTTTTTCCGCCTTTCATTTGGGAAGGAGACGTAATTGATTTCTGACTTTCCAAATGTCAAGTTGGAAGAGATGAGAAAAAAAGAGCAATGTCCTAAAAATCAATCGGCAATATGGGCATGTTGATTTGGAAGGTATTTAGTGTTTTATTTATACGTTGTTAATCAATAGTGAGCAAATACTGAAGTATCTATATCATCTAAATAATTCCCAGGGGAATTGACTTTTATGGAGAATACCTTGTTGAACAACAAATGTTACAGCTTAATACAGTATTTGTTGTCTAAATCAGCCAAAAAACACTGACAGATCATCACTTCGTCATTTACTCATGCAGAATATTTGAGTGAAATACAATTTACTGATTAAGTCATCCAGGTTCATGGAGTGAAAACTGATTTTTTTTTAAAGAAGTTACTTTCTTAATAAAAAGTCACATTTTTTAAACACCTCTATTTATCCGCAAATTACCATAATCCTCTGGATGTTCACTCGTGTGCTCTCTCTCGTTTAGAGCATTACTTGTTTATTTATATCTGTGAATGAGATTAGAGGGGAAGATTACTTAGCGCAGACACATGAATAGCGATCAAAGACTGGAGGATAATGTAAGTCTTTCAGTGATTGCTCAGCTCTTTTCAAATCTACCGGTGGAGTATTAGAACAATACAAGTGGCTGTGCTCCATATAGTGTGACAACAATAATACAAAATCCTCAGGGAGTGAACCGCATGTAAACACTCCAGCTCAACACACAGTACACTGGCACAAAGTGTCATCTAATGCAGCAAAAATTAGCTTTGATCCTGACGAGGGCACGGCAAAGTAGCAATCAGTTCAATGAAATGACATCTCTTGTCGGACATAAATGCGGTTTGAGGCACGTCTGGTTCTGTATCTGCACAAAGCAATGTGTTTTACAGCCCGCGCTGTTTCTAGAAGCTCAGCTGGGGAACATCAGCCACAAGTAAACAAGCAACATTATGTCCTTCTGATTATTCTAAACAAAAATGTGGACACAAATATGACACTCTTTCATCCGGATGATTTATGAAGAACGTTATGACAGCTGAATTGTCTTTTATTCAGTCTGTCTGTGCTGCACACATTTGGAGGAAGCAATGGTCCGGCCAATTATCGGTGGCAGGACAGAGAAACCTGTCACTCGGATATACATGACAAATGAAGGAGGGACAGCGCAGCAAAACACCAACAAATGAATCTTAAAAATGCACACATGCATGCAATCGCAACAAAAAAAAGAGCCAACGGCATCAGGCTGCAGTTTTGACAAACAAACTTTGCAAGGAGAATTTATTTGTAGCTGCAAATGAAGGGACGGATCTTAGGACCAGTTGGCTAATTATTTATCCTGCTGGCTTTATGGCTCTCATTAATTTCCCCCCTCTCTCTCTTTACCTTCCATTGAAAGTCTGAAGTCAACCTGCATCTGGTGCTGATAACGCCGGGGTCTCAGCAGCCTCACAGCCTCCCCTCTAACCCACCCACACGCACCTCCACTAGAGAAAAGGAGCAGCTTTCATACACACCCACTGGATAATGCCATTAGAAATAGCACTCAAATTCACAAAGATGCGCTGGCTGAACTAGGAAAACATGCAATACTATACATTGGGAATAGGTTTTGCTGCATCTCTTAATTTAGTGGGCTCTAAGGCAGGACTGTTGTATGTTACAAGGCAAAGGAGGTGCAGCAGAGAAGGAGCTCGATGGAGAAGGAGCACAGGAGCAGAAGCATTAGAATGATACATTGAAATATGCATTGAATTGTGTTTGAATGTATTGAATGCTTGGTCAGTTTTCCAGTCTTGTGTACTCTTGTGATTTTTCCTTGTTTAAATAATAATTTTTGCTAACTTTAGACAGTATTTTACACAGGCAGAGTTCTTTTACGTCTGCTTTGTGTTAAGGCGTTATTAAACACTGATGCTTTTGAGAGGTTTGACTTAATTTGGTAAACATAAAAAAGATTTTTTTAGAAAAACATGTTGATATTCCTCAAAAACGGCATAAAAAGTGTATTGGCACTGGTATTGAACAATTACCCAACCCTATTAAAAAAGGAATGAAATGAAATGAAAAACGAGGTATGCTGGTATTGTTGCCTGTATTTTTCTGGCACCAGCAGCACCTTTTCTCTTTTCTTTCTCTCAAACCCTTTATTTCATGGTCTCTCTCTTTTACCCTCTGTCACTTTTTTTTGGGTTGGGGGGTTGACTGAGATTGGCCCATTCTTGGTGCTTTGGTGAGATCGCACCCCAGCAGGTCTGAGCTGAGGCTATTCCTGCACCCTCCACCCTCTCTGTGCAACTTCCCCGTCACTGCCCACCTCCTCCTCCCCCCGTAGCTGTCCATCACGTTCACCCCGCGACAACAATAAACGCCAACCCCTCACTTGCGAGGACCTCATCATCAATCCACCGACAAACCAAATGCCCAATTTGAGCCATTTCTTCCAAGGAGTGAACTGATAGACTCCACACTGGTCACACTTTCAAACGCAACAGAGAGACACAGTGGGCGAGAATTGCTGAAAAGCAAATATTGTCGACTTCTGCTGACTTCAAACAGCAGTCAGATGGCAGAGACTACCTAGGCAGTAAAGAAGCTGCATTACACACAACACAAGAGAAAGGGCCTAAAGAACTCTTGGTGATTCCTTTCATGTTTGTCTTTACAGGGAACCCAGAGCATTCATTTCTCTTCTTCCATGCAAAGGAAAATAAACATGGCACTCTCTGCAGGCTCATGAAATTGAACAGTTCTGAGCACAACGGCCAGTCCTTTCTTTCTTGTGTTTTAGAATTAGATGTGTTAGCTCTACCGCAGCTTTGGCATATTCTATATATTTTTTTAAATGCTTCAAAGATGAATTTGCATTTAATTCATGATACATACTTCATGCTAAATCTGCCACCATTCATGTGCCATTCCAGTAAACTCTGTTTGAAGTTTTCAAACTGAACTTTTGCTCAAACAGTTCAACACACACATGTGCAGGTCAGTGAATCGATGCACACACACACACACACACACACACACACACACACACATGCAAACCTAAACACACAAACTTAATGGGAAAGAAAACTTAGCCCAGTTAAGTTCTGTTTCAGTCTCCACAATGCTCCGGTGATGTTCTCTTGCAGTCTTATTGGACTATCAGTGCTCAGGGGTCATGGGCCTGGCCAGTCAAGATAAAACAAACCCTGATGAAATGAACCATGTGGGAGCAGAGAGGGCTGCTCTCTACTGATGGAAGAAACCCAGTCACTCTGAGAGGTGAGACTGTAACAGTGTTGTATTGACCTGAGTGACCCGGCTCACTGCTTGAACTCCACCACTCTCTGTTTAGAGAGGAAAGAACAGACAATAGGGTTTTACTGATATACTATAGGTGTGGTGGCCAAAACAAATAATCAACAGCAGTTTAATGATTTTGTACGTTTTAATATCAGCTGTATAAATATGATTTCTATGCAGATTTTGAACATTATATTTTAGTAATTGAATGGATAAATAAAATTTAAATAAATAAATAACTGTGTACTTTACTTGAGTATTTCCATTCTCTGCTACTTTATAAATATTGTACATCTTGGTCTGTTACATTAATGTGACAGCTAGAGTTACCACTTACTTTTAAAATAAAGATTTTACACTATAATATACAATACTATACTACACTAAACTATTTTATACTATACTATAGTATACTTAACTGTATTTTGTTGTTAGTACTTTTTCCTTGAGCTTGTAATGGAGCATTTCTGTATTATTGCATTGCTACTTTTAAACCTTTTAATTTCTTAACATATGTCTTACTCTGAGTGATAGGGTCCTACATAAACATGACATTTTCTGCCAAAGTAAAACAAGTTTTTGTTACGCAAGAGATTTCTGTATTTGTGTTTTTTTTTACACTGATTTGAAGGTGACGGGGCTCAGTCAGAAAAAAGGGGGCATCACACAGCTCTGTACTCCAATCAAAATGTAGCAATATTTGGATTAAAAACCGATGACAGTTGGGGCTATATGCTTATGTTGCCAGGCCACTGTCAATCAAATCTCATCAAACCACGCCCACACAGTCCTGATGAAGTTGATCAGCTGACTCAGTGTTTAACTCCAACTAAATGTAATAATTTTTTTAATGTTACAGAGAAATACTGAATACTTCTCCCACCACTGAACCTCACTCACCCACATGACTGAGCACTATATATACATATATATACAGTATATATATATGTATGTATGTATATATACGTATATGTCAATCAGACAGTTGCTCAAAAAACAAAAGCTTTTATTAGCTGATTTGATTGAATGATTGATGAACTACTTGATTTGCATTTTCATCCATCCATTCATGTATTTAGCATTCACTAGCTACTGTACTCAGCACAAAAGAAACAACTACCTGCATGTTTCCGGTCTCCGGCTGTGACATTTTAAATATTCAGACACAGTCTGACAAAGTTGGAGACTGACAACAACAAGGACAGTTTTCAATATTCCATGTTTTGTGATTGAGCCGATGACACAAATAGTTATTTACCACTTTCAGATCAGAGACATGCGCTGTAACGCTATCATTGAGCTGGTCAATATACATCACTTCCACCCAAAGGATTACACCTCTTATCTGAAATGATATTCAATAAAGTATGACCGCAGAAATACAGAGTGGAGTGTTCTTGCTTGGATCTGGCTTATGCTGTGAAAAAAAAACACTTTATTGGAATTAAGATCCCAGTCAAGATTACCTGAGGAAACAGCAGTTAGATTTCTGTTCCAGTGCCACGTCCTACACTTTATTCTCCACTGCTTGGGGACTAAACCACAGTGTACTGTTCCCCACAAGCCATGGGGGTGTAATAGGATGCCTTTATGAAATATATAGAGACGCCCCAGCACCTTCCACAGATCATAGCATGGGCTAGGATGTTTGGTGAGCAGGAGCTTTGTGTGTGTGTGTGTGCGTGGGACGGAGGGAGGGAAACTAGGTGCTATGTGGGCCTGACTAATATGGCCTTGCTGAAATGCCCCGCAATCCGAAAAGTCAGTGAGGCAACAGCAAAACTTTCCCCAGGTCCCTCTCTGATGCTCCACGACCGTAATATCATCAAGGTGCATGGGATGATACCACTCACTCATTTGTGCTGCCTAATTAGCTGCTGCAACTTCCCTCCCCACCGCTGTGCCATCCATTCACAGCTTCTAGCAAAGCGACCATCATTAGCTACAGTGGGATGAAGTTAACTCCACTGCTGCCAGTACGTTAGACTCTTCTGAATGTGGTCTGGAACAGTAGCAAGGTGGTTTCTTCTTAAACACAGTCATCTTTTCATAGTTTAAACTCGACAGCTGTCATTAGATTTTCCCTGTATGTGTTGTATATAAAGTGGGTTTGTGGAATTCTAACCCAAATACTGAAATAACTCCTGTCAATATACATTCTCTTTTCATTTTCTGTGTTTTATTTTTCCCTGACATCCAATCCCACACACACACACAACCCCCCACCCACCCGCCCCAGTCCCAGCCCTGCACTGTATAGCTTTTCTTTTCTTGTCGGGAATTTGATAAAGCCTTTAGTGAGTGTGGTTAGAGCACTTGGGCTGAGGATCTGATGAGTACTGTGGGGTCTGTCACACACAAACACACACACTATAAGTACATTCTAATTAGCTGATGTATGCAGGACCTCATCCACGTTGGAGGGGTATCAAAAAGCAATCAACGCCCCATCCCTGATGAGCTCAGAGAGACACAGAGATCCACATTGTCTATGGAAAGATGATGCGTGGCTGGACCTCGACTCGGCTTTCCAAACCACCATAATGCCATGCAATCACAAGACATTATGCACAGATCAGAACCCCAAAGCCACAGGATAGAGAAAAAAAAAGGGAATATTGAGTTCATAATTCAAATGCCTGATTATGATGGTCGCTCTTGTGAAAAGCTGCTGTGGAGAGCCAGAAGTGGGAGAATTGGCCTGCGAGTGCCACAAAATATGGTTATAAATGCAGAGGAGAAACGTGTTTAAAAAACTGTCATGATCAAGAGCAATACAGCACAGATAGCAGAGAAATCAGCAGTTAAGATGACAACTCGTTGCCATGGAAAACTGAAAAAATTAAGTCAGCAGCGAGTGTACAAGGAGAATTTATGAAAGTGATTCTTCTCAGTGGAAGGAAATCAAATAGAAATATCAACCACAGCAGAACTCTACGTTATCAGCATGAAATGGTGAAAAAAATATCCTAAACATACGATCTAGGATTTTGTCACCCATTCATAATCTAATTTGACCTGAGGCCATACAGCCGATTCGTTTCAGTAAAGACCATAGGTGTTTTAGCTGCAGGCTCCAAAGGAGAGAGGCATGTGTGTCACACAAAGACCATCGGTTAGCGACGTACCGAAAGGGACTCTGTATCACCATCTTATCTTCAAAGGACTGGGCAGGGGCTCAGGGGAGCTGTGCCACCGCCTCGCCTCCACACAGACACACACAGAGGGGGGATTTGGACCTGCAAGCAGGAACCAGAGATCTCTCGGCCGGCACCCAGGCCTGGACCCTCCTCCAACTCGCCCGCGGAGAACAGGCAGGGTTCCTGCACACGCGGCACGACATCAGTGAGCTGATCCCCCCCTACCACCACCACCACCACCGCCACCCTCCTCCTCCTCTCTCTCTCTCCTTCCCTCCTCCTCCTCCTCCCTTGCAAACCCCCTCCGCCGACTGCCTGCCCATTTGCTTCCTGGCCTCAGCTTGACGGAGGGGATGGGATCTGAACTCAACTTAGACACAGAGTTTCCACATTTCACAGATGGCTGGGAGAGGCTTTGCATGGAGGTGAGGAAACAGAGAGAGAGAAAAGAGAGAGAAAGAGAGAGAGGGAGCCTCATCGCCGGCGCCGAAGCGGGGCCGATTTCACACCGCGGTAGTGTGCGCTAAAGCAGGCCGCCGTTAATCCACTCACTGAGGGGAAGGCCTGGAGCTATTCTGCCGCCCGACCGCCATCTCCCTCCACAAAGCCATAAATGGTGCATTATACAACTGGGCTTCAGAGACACTGCTGATATGCTGATAGGTGGCGGACAAAGACCAAAGCAACCACAGGAGCGGAGCCACATGCAGGACTGAGGGCCTTAGTGCAGGAGCAGAACAGCACACATGTATTCAGCCATGATCTCTCAAACGCTGTACTTGCTGAGGTGTGGACTGTAAGAGTGCTATATCTGCGCTTTTGATCGGGGTTAGTTCAACCTCTGGATTCGGCCTCGCGACAGAGATGGACATGCACTAACACTCCCTCTTCTTCTGCTCTCCAATAAAATAGCTTCTTTTTTTTTTTTCCATTCTACCCACTGTGAATTCATATCTGTGAAGTTACCAAAAGTCTTGACGATGAGTCCTTGAGCTTATGAAAGGCAATCATTTTGAATGAAAGGAGACAGGAAATATATAAACATGGGGGAATTTAAATAAATTGCCACAAAGAAAATCAGGGAGAGGGCAGTGAATTATGTAACGATAAGACAGCCACCAGCCTAAGCCACAAAATGAGATGTTTTACATGAAACGAACAGTGGTCTAGATTAGAGAGCCATCCTGTTTAGACATGAAGCCAATTGGGTTGATATCACATGTAGAGAAAATTTGAAAGATAAGTGGGAACTATGAGAATTGTTATAATCCAACTGTAACAAAAAGCTGAAGTATATTGGCTTTTCCCCCCAGAAGCACTGCACGATAAACATCTTTGATGAAAGAAGTTCATTACTTGTGCGCTGTGTAATGTAACATGCTGTATTATGAGTCTATGCCAACCTACAGTGAGGCAGTCTCTAAATGAAGCCTCAGGCATTTAATGGACATCATTAGGTGAAAACATATAAGAGATAATTATGGTAATTACAAATCCCTTTTATTCGCCCTGAGTCTTTGACAAGAAGGTTGTCATATCAACCACTTCAAACAAACAAAGAGTTGTTGTCTCTTCCCCTAAATGATGTCCGGTTCCATTTGGATGGGAATTGTCTTCGGATTATCCTTTTTATTGTTTGGTTAGTGGCTCTGAATGGAGGCTACATTTCTTTCAATAAAAACTTGATTAAAACAAGTGATTCACAATAGTAGAATTTGACTTGCATTTGCATAGCCACTTCATTACAAGTGAGACCTTGATCTTGAAAGCAGCCCCATACAAAGCTAATGGACATGTCTGTTATGTCTATTAGAGATGGACCCTCAGAGGAACCAAGGCCTTCTATTCAATATCACAGACATCACTATGGGCACCCGGTGCCTGTCTTATTAAATTTCAGCTCCATAATAATAGCAAAAGGAACAAAATGACAAACACTGGCAATATTACGGCTTGTTCAGACCAAAAAATATCTTCCAAGAGTTTGTTTTGGTTCAACCTAATCCAAGTGTTACTGTTATTTTGCCACACGAGGTCAAACCCAGAGCAATCCTTGTCACTTCATCTTAGTGATACACGATCTAAGCAGCGAGAGCAGATGAAATGTTGTATGGAACATCTTTATGGAGAGACTGAGAAATCGTGAAAGACTTGGGTGTTTATTTACAATATGCATCCAATCATCCTTTGTCACAGTTCCATGTTCGTCTTTTTCCGAAACCACAGAGAGACACTCGCTGGAGATTCCATTTTTGGCCTCTATACTACACAAACTCATAATATGGTGCCGTCTTATCAGATCCTGCTTACAATAACAGATTCACTTCGAGTCAAAGCTGTTGTTTAACTTATTCAATCCCATGGGAAAATTCAGTTCAAACAAGTCAGGAGACATCTGCCAGTCCACAGCAGCTGATGATGTCAACGGGTCCCTGCTAGTACCAGATTCCTCCAGCACTTTCAATCATTCCTTGTGAGATTACTGCAATAGGATATTACTGTACAAACTATGACCATGTGTCCTGCTGCCACAAAGCTTAGCAACACATTACAGTTTGTCAAAGCAAGCTATTGCGAGGGAGAGATAGATACAGAGAGGAGGAGAGAAGCCATTGACCTTTGTGTCCTTCATATTTGCCTAGCTTCCCCTCAACCCCAATCTTAAGAGTGAAATCATCTGATCCCAAACTAACTGTCAACTGGCTTGTGATGGTGGCAAAGCCAGCAGACATCAATCAATCAGATTTTCTCCTCGTCTATCAGAGGAGGCTTTTTTTCCTGTTTTGCCCGGGCTTATCATCTGACCCAGTTGTTATCCTGTTTCTGAAGCTTAAAAAACTTGATTATGGTCAAATGTATGTCTCAGAGATTCACAGGCACATCCTAGACTGAACCAGAAGGGGGAGAAAAAATATTATCAGCATTTCACCGCAGAAATGAATGCAGGATGTAATGATTGTAGTTTTTCAAAATGAGGCTCTTAATTCTACACTCATGCTGGAAATAAGGAGTTTGAGCCAGTTATCTTTGGTTTTCAGGAATGCGTGATTGCGTGAACCAAAGATAAAAATCCAATCTGATATCATAAGACAAAAAAGGCATTTTAGTTGGCTACAGCACTTGCTCAATGTCAACAGTTTTTAGTAATTACTAGATAAGCATTCTCTGAAATACACAGAGAAAGAAAATTGGCTGATTCTGAAATAATAGCGGCTGCATTTCTCTCTGGATGTTTACTCTGTCACTTCACAAAGCCCACTTTGAAATAATACGAAGCAGGAGATGTGTACTTTGCAACACGTCACTCCTTTCGTCACTGTCCAATATCGCGCACACTGATTTGCATAATTTACTATAAATACGATCGATCATCATCAAAGTGCTCCAATTGGGGTATGGCTCCATCGTGGCTATTTCTGTAGCAGTGCTCACTGCTAATCACACGGAGGAAGATATGGCTACTGATCACATGATGTGTAAGCTGTGCTGTCAACAGCTTTACCAGCTTTGCAATGGTGCAAATCAAAACACAGCCTCTTTAAAGTATTAACATGTTTTGAAGTTTGTTTTATATTTTCAGCATATTTGACATAAATTGTTTATCTATTTACAAAGCTTTGTCATTAGTGATTTTCCACTGAAGCCTTAAGATGCTATGTGTTCTGTGCCGTTCGTTTGGGGGAAAATGCTGATGTACAAATTGAACTGAAAAGCTTGTTACTTAATCCTCCGTTGCCACCTATCCCTTAACTATAGAGCCTGCTGCATTTCATTCCGATGCAAAGTTCTGCATCGCGCTGCCCCCCACAAATACATCCCCAGTAATTCCTGCCAAGCCAGAGATTTACGCTGAACAGCTATTAGGGCGTCACTTTCTGGTGTGCCAGCTACTATCCTGCTCTGGTAATGCTCCTCACCAAATTATCCCCTGTTATTATCATGTCTTTTCAAAAAAATACCATTTAATGTATTTTTTTAATTACTGTAACAATTTATTTGGTTGAAGTCAAACTCAAGGCTTGGCCAGTAATTTTACTGTATATTGCTGACAACATATTGTTACAATGCCTTCTGCAGAACGTGAGTCATATTTCCTAGGAGTCCCTTTCCTTTCTCTCATCCAAGATTCAGTCACAACCCTAATATCAATTTTGACATATTCCATGAAAATGTTTTGATTAACTGTAGCTAATTAAATTGAAATAAACAATAAGAGTCTTAATACACACATAAAAGTTATTTACATCTCTGCAATGGAAGACTGACAGACTTTATTTCTGGGATATGGCAGAGGCAAGTTCCTGTTGCAGGCGCAAAGCTGTTTCTCTTCTGGGCTATGGAGATGTCAAAGCATCACACAAATGTGATGAACCCAATATCCATATCCATGATACATCAAAACCTCGGCATGGCACAAAAATAACTGCAATACCTCAGGAGCAACCTCAGAAATCCCCTTAATTGAGCAATATCTTCATTCCTGATCCATGTGCATCACCAAGGTGAAAAGGGACTGTGCAAGTTAAATGAAAGAAGAATTCATGATGTGTGGCGGCCTCTCTTACTCACCCTGGCTATTTCCCCTCTTGGCAGGGGCCAAATAGAGAATGTTAAATGAGGCAATTGTGTCCCGGAGGCAAAAAGAGGAAGAAAAAAAAAAGCAGGCAGTGCCCCTGCTCTCTGCTCCAACCCTGAGGAGCATTCTGCAGCATGATGAGGTACATCCAAGCACCCAGGCCTGCCACCACCCAAATAGCTCAGACCAGACCTAACTTCCCATGAGAACAGGCTACTCCACTCTAAAGCACATACAAATTTACAACTCATTAGTCAAATTCCTTCAACATATTGTAGCGGGTGTTTCACTGTACAGTGCACAAAAACATGCAGGTGAAAAAGGATGTGCAGTGCCTGTCTGTAAAAATATTGACCCAAAATAAGGAATATACTGAATTTCAGCTAAATCTCAATATGCTGAGACAAATATTTTTGTCGTGGAAAGTAACTACATTTACTCAAGTACTGTACTGAGGTATAATTTTGATGTACTTGTTCTTTTCTTGGGTGTCTAAATTTAATTCTAATATATAATTATAATTTTACTTTACTAAATTTCAGAGGGAAATATTGTACTTTTTATTTGACATTTATTTGACAACTATAGTTACTAGTTACTTTGCAGATGGTGAGTTTACATACAAAACATATGATCATCTTGTGTTGTGTTAAAAACTACATAATTTAAGTGAAAATTAGTACGACCTTGATCAGCTACAATAGTAAAATGCAACTTACACCACGATGCATCAGTAATAATAATATAATGTGTAATAAACTCTCATGTGGCCATTTTGTGCACAATGCGTATTTTTACATTTGGTACTTAAAGTTTTTCTACTAATACTTCACTCACTTCTGGGTATGGGGCTAATCTATCTAATCGGTAGATCTCGATTAAATAAAATGTCAGCGAGTTGTGAAAAAAGCCGATCATAAGTCCCCAAAGTCCAATTTCATGTCTTCAAATGTCTTGTTTTGTCGGAACAACAGTTCAAAATCAAAATATATCCAGTGTACTCTCACAGAAGGCAAGGAAAACCTGCGAGAAGCTTGAATCAGTTCATGTTTGGCTAAAAAAATGCCTTAAAGGTAGAGAGAATTGAAAATCAAGAATGTTACCAATTAATTTTCTGTAGATCGACTAATCCATTAATTAATCATTTCAGTTCAACACAACCTCACTTAATCACAATATCATGAGCACAACAAGCAGCGAGTGCCAGGATATACTGTAGGCCTAGGAGGCCTGTAGAAATACCAGGATGTAGAGTGTGATCTGTTAGCATTCTGTGGCGGTGGCTGCAGGAAACTGATCTCCCCTGCAGTCCCACACTGTCAGCTATACAGACATACTCCACGGTGACACCTCTGATAATCAAAGCTTTGTCTGGGTCTTAAAAGGACGTACTTGAACAACAGCGAGACCAGAGGCCTTCTTTGCTGTAATGGCCTTTGGACATCAATATTTAAATCTTACATCTCTGTTGTGATTAGAATGCTGCCTTTCTCTGTTTTTTTTCACCCCTCTCTCCTGAAACAACAAGGTGGGGGTGAAAAAAGGCTTAAATCAATGATCTTTGAGTCTAAACTAGATTCCTAAGCAGTTTGCCACTCTCAGCAGCAAGATAAGATAAACTCTCTTTGACCTAAGAGATGAAGTTGCCATGACGATCAGGGAGTCCACTTTCTCTATTGATATTTTGCTGATGTAACAACAAATGGAACTAGATCCTGGTCTTGATAATGGTGATTAATTAATACCAATATTGATCCCTACAAGCAAGAGACAAGGCTATTAACTCAAAGCAGGCTGAAAGTCAATTGTTACCTGGGGGCTCAATGGGCATCATTGATATAAAATCTAAATAAACAGAGAGGAATACGGATAGAGACTGAAACGTAAAATACACAAGCAGCAACAGTAAAAACATGAGCAGATTATGTTTTTGATCTGCACACATTTCTAAAATTAACACTTTGCTCACATTGGTGACAGTTACAGTGCCTGAATGAAAACACAATGGTGACAGCTTGGACCAGCGGTTATTGGAATAATAGCAGTGGAATTCAGGAAAGAGGAAGATAAAGAGGAAACTGCGTGAGGAAGTGACCTCCACCTTTGCAGCAACCCTGCCCACATTTCACACTGCTGTCCAGGCACCGCAGGCTACAACGACAGAGAGGGCAGGATTAGGCACCGTCAGTCCATCGGCTGCCAACCTCAGCCCATCCAACACATCACACAGCACTGTTGTCAACAAAGGAAACAGCAGCTGCTATACATTCCTCTCCTTATAGCTGTAGAGCCTGTGACATAAGCAGTAATGGCAGCGCCGTAAATACTTTCTCTATACCAGAAACATTGTACTTTAGACACAATAGAAAAAACATTACAAGAAGATGACATTCATCTGCATTGTTGTTTTGTGTCAAAAGTGAGGAGGCAATTGGGGATCCTTCAGCTAAGACGAGGCAACGGCACAAGCTGTTATTGGCAGGGAACAGATGTTTGAGGGAAAGTTGGCATTCAACAACCATTCTTCTTCTGACAGAAATCAACAAGAGAAACACAAGAGACACGGCGTGATTGTCACCCAATGAAAGAGAAACCCTTAAATATACAGGGAGGCTGGCATGCAAACATTTTTTGATTTTACACCCCCAAAACATCTGACTGCTGGAGTTGCCAGCGTTTGTGGGCCAAGGGTGAAACGCAGCGTATACGACTTCCACAGCATCAACATGCTTTCCTTATACAAGACAGCAAAGCTGAGCTAAGTTGTAGGAAATATGGGCGAAGAGTCTGTTCACTGAGAAAAAAAAAATACATCAAGCTAACAGCTCCGATCCCTCCGCTAAAAGCCACATGCTCCTCGCGCATACTGTACATGCACCAATGTATACACAAGCAAACACACACACAAATTCAGATACAGGATGTTGGCAGTCAATTCAGTAAACACTCCCCTTATCCCTTACTACTGTAATCTGCCTCTGATAAATGCCCCTCAAAGATAGAAATGTCACCTGATATGATAAACAGTATGCTAACGTTACATAAAGTGGCCTTATGCTAAGGAGTTGGAGAGATTAACTGTAGAGCGGAGATGGAAAAAAATGGTCACTACGATAAAAAACAGACTTTTAGCTCAAGCAGAGAACCGTGTTTTGATGTAGTTCAGTTCCAAACTGACTAGTTGAGAAAAGCAGGGACCTTAATATAATAATCCAAAGGTTGTTCATACATTAGATCGGTTTTAAGGTAACTTGGTGGTCAGTACACATACACCAATTCCAAATAAATAACACTGAGATGCATCTAAGAAAATGGGACAGAAAAAAGCAATATTTACCAAAGCATCACTAGTCCCTGTTCCAACTTTATCCACAAGGTATTATGGGTAAAAATAAAACCAAATAACAAAAAAGCATATCCGTACACATCAGTGGAGATGGAGTAGACTGAGTAGATTAGGCATTTTGACAGTGTGACATACTGGTAAGCTCAGGGGACTTGTGCACTTGCCGCTCGGGTGCTATACAAACTTACAGTAACAGAGCAGTATAATCACTACAGTATGGTGCTTGATTCTGGTTGGACAATGTCGAGTAAAAGCGCCAGAGGAAGCAACATGAATTCTCAGACGGTCCATATGCTGAAGACAACAGTAAAGGGGAGAACACTAAGTCAGTTTAATAAGCACATTTGACATTAGATGTCCGCCCATGGCCTCAGAGGGCCGCTTCAATATGTTCCCATAAACACTGGCGGAGGCACGCTCCCTACATCATCCAGATTCCCCTTTACGCCGTGAAACTTTGGGGGGCAATTTTACAGAAAAATTACTCTGAGGGGCCTGGTTTCAATTCAGCCTGTTCATATCTTCCGTTCCTATTAAGCATCAAAATGTTCTCCTCTCAGTACGAATAGAGGTATGGACACCACCAGCAGCCGGGGAGAGGCGAGGGGGGGGGGTGAGAACAGGAGGGAGGGAGAAGAGAGGATAGAGGGAGCTTGGTGGAATTCACACATCATATTACAGCAGCTAATCGCAATCCGCAGAGCATCAGCGATATTTTCATCATTCCTGTCAAATTCTACTGACCCGTCTTGGAACGGCTAACAATCTGGGCAATTTATTGGCATATTGGCACGGGGTGATAAGGCTAAAAACAACAGCAGCTAGCAGCTGGCCCTGGGAGATGAGCTGATAACATTGATATGTGCTCCCACACAAAACACCTCCACCACTATCTCCTCTTTCTATCAAACTCTTATTACAATAAAAGTGTATGGGTTTTTTTTCGTTTTCTTGGAAAAGCAACAAGGGGAGGGGGATACAGAAAGGGGGACAGAAATATATATTTATATATATAAAAAAAATCAGATGTAACGTTTCACAGAAAAAAAACAAGGGGGGAAAATACATAATTTATCACTGTATTATCGGGATATCCAGGCAGCCTAATCAAGGAGCACTGAGTGACTATTTTTTGCCTTATCATCCAAAGTGGTGGAAACGGAGAAGGAATTATCAGCCAGCTGCAGATTGCTGGGCTGGAATTTTAATGGTAATAATCGGGTTTCTGATGGTATATCTTCTCTGCTTATCTTTCCCATTATCTGGCCTTATCTCCCCAGTCATCGGAGCAAATTAATGGTGCTCTTTCAGCATCGCCTTTTTATCACCGCTCAGAGAGCACCCAAGGGGAAAGAATAAGCAAAATATTAAAATACTGCATAAATCACAATTTTAGATAACGGTCCAATGTATGCAGGAGGAGGGGGGGGGACTGCGCCCAACAACCTTTTTGTCCTTTAGAATGACTGTCTGTGCTGACTTTCTGTGCAGTGCCTCCTCGGCCTTTTTCCCAGAGTTCCCGGGGTAGGAGAGAGGATCTAGGCTCCTCGTGACCTTTCTGCTTCTAACTCGAGCTTGATTATACGGCTGCACACCAGCTCCATATTAACAAGATCTTACACATGACACACTTACTCACACAAGGCCAGGTCACAATGACGAAAGCGCAACACAAACGTTAGACTTCCTTTGCTCGACAACAAAATTTGGATGCTACGATGGGATTGGTCCAAAGATGAGTGGGCCTATCACGTCATACGTTGTCGTGCTTCTTTGTTGATTAGAAATGCTCGCGAGTTTGCGGTGGATGCCAGCAAAAGCACAAATATGAGCTCAAGGATAGTTAAAACAAAAGGATGTTTCTGCTAAATAATTATTTTCATTCAGAGTTTATGGCAACTATACTGTACCAAAGTATTCTAAACTCTCTGAAAAATAAGTGCAAAAACAATATTTATTCACACAAGCATTTTAAACAATACCCTTTTAACTATCAACTAAAAAATTTGATTGGTTTTAAAATGCTTGATATAACTGTTGTTTTTCAAGATTTTTTTACTGAAATAAAATGTGAAGTACAATATTAGAAATAAAATTAAAATAAATCCCAATTTTCTTTAGCTAAAGAAGCAAAAAATAAATCCAGATTCCAACCAAGACTGCCTTAAAAACGACCCATAAACATTTAAGAGGTGAAACTACAATAATTATGTGTAAAATAAAACAAGCCGGCACACAAATGTGTCGCAGAATTTGCCTCACACAAATGTAATAAAAAAGCTCCGCTTGTATACCAACATGCACGTGCCCTCATGAATTCATGCATGTGAACTCACACACACACAAACATACACACCCACACACTGGCACACGCACAAACACATACAAGTGTTGCCCTCGTTCTGAATTCTCCAGAATACGTTGAAGCTCAGATAAATACATGAGCACAAGACAAATGAGTGGAGGTGGTTTGATATTTGATATTTTGACCCCAAAGTAAGCACAGCCTGCTTTCAGCCTCTTACAGCAGCAGCTAGAAGTGACAGCATACAGTGGACAAAACTGAACACACACACTGTACACACACTCTGATGTCAGCTGTATTTGAGATGTGAAAGTGTGTTTATGTCCATGTGCTTGTGTGTGTATGTGTGGGTGTGTGTGTGTGTGTGTGTGTGTGTGTGTGTGTACAAATCCCCACATATTTATGGATGGTCTACAGGCTCTTCAAAATCATTAAAATTATGAGAAGTTGTTTAAAACCTTTCATAAAAAATATTAATTAGGACTAAAATTCAGCAGTGTGAATATGAGACACCTTTGAATTAATTTAGACCATGAGGTTATACTTTACTCATATTTTTAGATTTAATTAAAAACAAATAACAAGCCACTAAATTTTAGGAAAAAGCTGCGTGAATTTTCATCTAAATTTGAAAAGCAAATATGTGTAAACTATGCTGCTGAGAGACAAGGTCAACACTCTCCCCAGAGGGCTGGTACACTTCAGTGAAATTAAAATTAAAACATGCCATCACGTGCCACACTTGCTCTTTTACTGCAATACCACCACTTACAACTACCAGCACTACTAATCAATATTTATACCATGTGTAGGCAATACTGTGAAGTTTGAAAAAGTGTGTGTGCACGCATTTATGTACACACACACACACACACACACACACACACACACACACACACACACACCTGCAAGTGAGTGTGTATGTGGAACAGGAAAAAACGAAGAGTGTGTGAAGGAGTTGGAGTGTGTGTGTGAGAGAGAGAGAGACACGTGTGTGTCTATGTGTTACAAATACAAACATTTAATAGCAGCACAATTCAGAAACAAATCGGCCTTTAAAGCCAATCTCGTGATGCAGATTCAGTATTTATTATTACTGGCCTATTATTTAGAATTACTGGTGATTAATTGGCATAACGAGCCTCAGTCTGCACACCCAAAGTGCTGCACTGTCTGATACACAATTTTTGGATGAAAACTAGAATAGAGTCGCATCAAACAAACAACAAAATAACTTCATTTTGCTACGACTTGGCAGCAGCGGTGAAACTTTCCAGCCAGCAGCACCGTGGGATTTGGATTGTAAATCATCTCTTCAAAAACACAGAATATCTGCGGAGGCAGACTGGAGCGTATGGACCGTGACAGGCAACACATGAGTGGCGATAGTTGAGCGCTGCTGAATCAGCTTCAGTGTGGTCACTATCATTACAATATTCTGCAAACTCTAATAAGCTTGGAGACGCTGTGTAGCGGCTAGACAACATAAAAAAACTTACGTTTGATCTGCCTGGGGTTGCTCTGCTTCCTTCGGGACATGCCTGCTGTGCGGCTGGTCAGTGAATCCAGGTGTAGTACTGACAGATCGATAGGTTCTGGTTCATCCAAGCAGCCGGTTTGGGTTTTTGTCTGATGGAAATTGAGAAAGAAAAAGAAGAAGAAGGGGGGCACCAGTACTTTTTACGCACAAGTCTATCGTTCCGTCTGTCTTTCCTTTATCTTTCTCGTCTCTCTGGCTCTGGCTTTGGCTTTCTCTCTCTCTCTCTCTCTCTCTCGCACACATACACACCCTCCCTCTCTCTGTCTCTCTCTCTCTCTCTCTCTCTCTCACTCTTTCTCAGCACCGTTCTCCGTGATGAGGCTGCGCTTCGCCGCGATCCGCACGGACTGACTGGGGAGGTGAAAGCGTTTCGCGCTTTTGTTTGAAGATAAGGTTTGTTCCTCCCCGGGTACCGTAGCCGCAGCTTCGTGAACTTCACTTGATCCACAATTACTTTAACTTCCAGTTATTAATTAGCGTCGCCCTCAGTTGGCGCCCGTGTTTTTGGGGTAAATATAAACGGAGATGGAGACAAACTGAGCTCCAGCCGGTGATCACCATGAGGCATCACAGTCACAATATAAACAAAAGTCGTTTGCCTCGCCTATATTTCAGGTAAACATTTTTTCACACCTTTTTTTTTTCTTAAAGGACCCTGATGCCATCAGTTTGCTTTAAAATCATATATAAGGTTAATTTAACTGCTACACTTCTATTGCACAAAAAGAGGTTTAGGGGAGAACCCTCCAATAGTGCACCAGGGTAATTTAATACAACATGCGGTCTTAGTCATATCATCCACAAATCTGAACCTGCTTTGGTTAAATACACCAGGATTAGCTCAGTTGCAGTTTGGCCACTCATTCCCCCATAGTGCACTCTGAGAGTTGATCTGGATTGAGATGCCATGACCTCAAATGACTTGACCTCTTGGCCAAAAACTGAAAGAAGCAATCTGCAGTGTAGATTTGTTAAACACACACAAAGTCTAACATTCAAAATAATTATCCAGTATATAAAAGCCTGGTGTCAATTCTCTGTACTCGAGCCTTGTACTTAAAAATGTATCCAGCCTTTTATTGTGAAATATATTTATTTTATACTTTCCAGTGAGTGACAGCACTCTGCTTTTTATGCTTTGTTTATTTATCAATATTTGTAAAGCTGTCAATCAGAATATGAGCCCTTTTTTTCTTGCCTACAATTAGTCTGCCTATGGATGAGAAAAATATTCAGAATATTTAAAGAGAGAGAGAGAGAGAGAGAGAGAGAGAGAGAGAGAGGAAAGAGCCTTCAAATCATTCAGATTTTGACTGCCATGTTCTGAATAGTTGCCCAAACTGGAAATCACTCTCTTCAATTAGCCAGTTGGACTGCCAAGGAAGACAAGCAAGTGGCCTGTGAAATTATCTTGTAACCCAATTCCACAACTTTGGAATGGAGTCTGAAACTACAGAATAATTTATGTGGCAGGCGGGTCAGCGGTGGTTCACCTTGAGGAGAGCATCTGTCTTGCGAGCCTCCTTGGTTTGTCTGTTCCTGCATTTCCTCCCCGTCCTCTGGTGGCTGAAGTTGTTTTCTTTTTTCTTTCTTCTTCACATACAGCTTTGGTCATGATCCAAACAAACACGGTGATGTCATGAGACAGTGGTCGACATAAACGGTGAATCATTTCAATATCTCGGCTTTGTCACACTGCATGCACTCCGAGAGTTAAGAAATGAGAGAATGAGGATCTATTCAAAACAAAGAACAACTGTTAAATAGATAAACAAACAGTGATAAACACATACGAATATAAAAAACATTTTTTTTGTGTGTGTTTTTCTGTCATACAAATTCAACACGCATGATAAACTCTCCAAAAACCCACAAGTAAAATGACATTGTGAAACCTAATAATAATAACCTAAGGTTAAAAATAAAGCAGTCCCACACACACTAAAATCACCATGCTAAACATCCATAAATAGCGTTTACTGGCCATATTAGGAACCCAGCACCAAAATCAATAATGATTTGTGGTAAGAGCAACAACATAGTGAGAGAGGAGAGTCAAATTGCCAGCTGAAGATTAATTTAACGCCACTCCTAAATCCTCTGAGACTGGAGCGTGGTTCTTCTCTGCTGTTCCTGAGCCCCAGTGGCTTGTTTGAAGCCGTCTTTGATTGACAGGTACAAATCTGCGAGAGGAAGAGAAAGCTTTTTTTCCCTGCTCGGACCAGATGGTTGTGATAATTAACATGATACTGTTTCCATCGCAAGGGAAATCACTGACACAAGGTTGGTCATATTAATAGGTTAAGGTATACTGTATGCTGTGGAGATGCTGCGCAGTGCACTCACATAATCTGATTATAGGGGGAAAGGTTGATTTAATGTGCTAAATCATTTGATTAGAACTGCCAAGTCACATTTGGGGAATGCCATTCAGTGTCGGGGCATTGGAGGTGGGCTGTCTGGTGGCTTCATCATGTTCATTCTTAAAGAAAATATGTTTCAGAACAAATGGTGTTTCTACGGCCCAATAGTCTTCTGACTGAAGATATGTCAGCATGTCTATGAACTGCATGTCTCATTCAGAGCCTGAAAATATTTTGTGATAGTGACATGCTGATATTAAATAATAGATAACGTTTTGTCTACTGATGTGATTATTTATTGACAGCTCTGTCACAAACGATGGCTGATTTTTTGTCATGTTGAAGAAGAAGAAAGTGGTGTGAGTGAAACACTTTTGTCCAGTTTTACCTGCATTTTACAGTTAATTTAAAAGGGGAATTCCATCATTTGTGTCAATAAGCATGTTGCTGTACCCTAAACTTGGTGGCATGGTGCCATTGTTGCACAAACTCATAATTTATACCCTTGTTATAAAATATAGTAGTAAGGGACTGTACAAAAACTATTTGGGTGTGGAGGAGACAGCTGAACCTTATGGTTCACTTTTTTAAGACCCTCTGGAGCATTATTAATATTTTCTTTCGACCCTGTCCTTGACTTTAAAAAAAAATGCAACACTCTCCTTCCAACATCTGAAAATATGACACACTTGAACAACTCACTTTGCGTGTAATAACTAAAAATGTATTTGAAATGTTGTACTCCAATTTAAACTGTAATGGAATAATGATTTTCACATAGCCACCAAATCCAAAATAGGAGTGGAATTAGTAATTACCAAAATTATGGAAAATGTGACAAACTGAGGCTTCCTGTTTACTGAATATTCCAGCCATTCTTTATTTTTTTAAACAACAGCTGTCACCGTCACTTTTTATGACACATTTAGCATTTTCTTGACACATTTAACTTTAATCTAGTTCTACTTTCTGTTAAGACGCACTCTTTGGAGCTTTGAGTCATTAATAAATACAAACATCCACATGTATTCTGTTTCTCAAAACTCCTATTAGCTACTAGCTGATTTGATGCAGAAAATAAACCCCTGGTACAGATATATAATTGTTGTCCTCATATGGGAGAAGAAATAGAAAAGAATGAAATTAAATCTAACTCTGGGATCAGAAAAAAGTCAGAAGGCCTTCCCAAAAAAACCCAAATAAGCCTCCCCCTTTTCTAACCCCCACTCCTCCTATTCATTTTCGTACAGTCCCTAAATGACATGTGATTGCATCGTAACAAAGTTACATTACAACAGCTATCCAACAGTTAAGTCCCAAATGATGTACTCCTGCAGTAACTTCACCAGGTGTTCCCAGTTGTTAGATGTAAAACTGTTTTCCCAGTATTGTGTTAATTTCCAAGAGCAACCAAGATTGAATTATTGCCATAATAACAGCTGCAGTCTCCCTCTTACACTGTTTAAGTGAGCTGCTGTGCTGACCGAGTAATATCACAGGGAGTCTGGCATGACAAATTACTAGGTTGATTTCTTTAAGGGATCACACATGTCCAGTGGCGCTGGAAGTGACAGCCATCGGTTGGACAGGGACTCCATCCTTAAAGAGCAGCCTCAGCAGCTCAACTTGGACATCAGTGTTATGAGTTTGCCTGCTGTGGTGTCACCCTCTGGCTGTTGGGGATTGGTTTGTCTCCAGAGGATGTAAGGTCTATGTGGGTGTGTGAGTGTGTGTGTGCACGGAGTAGGGTGATGTGGGGTGTGGGGCGGGGTTGGCACATATATAACTGTTTAGGTCCCCAATGTATATGTATATATGTAAGAGAGAGACAGAGGGGAAAAAAGAGAAACGCATCCAGGACCTGAAACAGAAAGATGTTCGGTGTCAAACTGAAGCTGAGCAGGTTTTATATTGTTTTTGCGTAATATCCCATAATTCTTTGTGGTTTTCTATTGAAGTATGTGTCCTTGAATGCCCTGCATGTAACACTGCATCCCAGTGCTGACATCCACAGTTTCAAAAATCCTGCTTTAGAAAGCACCCTCCAAATGACATAACACTACATTAATATGATTCATGACTTTTAATAGCCATAATGTTGAGTTGCTGTTGTCTGTCCTGGGTAAGATGCTGGTGCTGGTTGTGGCTGAATGCTCCAGCTCTCCAGGCCCCCCCCCCATCCATCCAGCCAGCAGTTCCAGCAGCAGTGAGCAAACAGATGTCTGAGAGAGTGCCCACTCCGCTGGCCGAGCTGCCAAAACCACCCGCGGCCCTGGAGGCCTCAGCGCCAAGTCTTTCCAGGGAGGCTTCTCTCTTCGCACCACCATCCAGTACCCTTCCCTCCCCACCTCCTTCCCATCCCTTCCGTTTACCAGGGAGATATATAGCATGCAGTGCGGTTTGAAACAAAGCACAACATGCAAAAAAAACACACTGACGAAAAAGTCGGAATGTTCAAAAAAATGAAATCAAAATGCCACACATCCCCAAAGCATCTTAAAATTAAACCAAACGTTAAAGTCAAGGGAAGTGATGAAAAGACTACAAGAGGGCGGGATGAACAAACTATGCTCCTCCCATTGGGAGTGGGTAAATCTGTAAATAAAGGCTTTTTGTAGAGGAGGAGGAGGAGGAGAGAACCACGGGGCAGTATATTCTTACTGCTAATCTCAATGTCTTTTTATGTGGTCAAAAGCTGAGATTGTGACACCTCCAGGGGATAACCAGCAAGCCTTTTATGGATTAAAATCATAAATATCCGTACTCATTTCAAGGAGTCCATTTTTTCTTAAAATAATTGTGTTGTATTATTAAGTAAGGAGAAAAATTGATCTGACAGTGGAAGGTGAGGGAATGCAGCCTGTAGAATGAATGAATTAATCAATGACTTTCTGTGGGAACACGTTTAACATTACCACAAAATGACCTTTTAATAGTCAATTCTAATGTCCATGAAGAAATAAGCCCCATTTCTACTATAAATTTGTCATTTTAATAATATCTTTATAAATATATCATTAACAACTGAATTAAAAGTCAGACAAATGGAACTGATAACACTTGTTTCCTGTTCTTACTGTGCTTTTCACCCTCTGTGAAGGTGAAAGTGTGAACTGGATTTGATCTTAAGCAATGTTTGTAAAATGTAAAATGCAAGTTCTCAGGCGATATCTGCATAATATAGAATACTTTACCATTTAAAATTATTTTTTATCGTAACTTCTGTGTAAATATGTAATTACTGCATGCAATGAATGAATGAATGTATGAACAATAAACAATGCCCAGCCTGCATGGGCTTGCAAAACACCACAAATTCATATAAACCAGATCCAGACTGCTGCATATACATTTTCAAACAATACTAAAAA
>NTHP01000228.1:687818-725114 GCA_003416845.1 Oplegnathus fasciatus | reverse complement strand
AAAAAAAAAAAAAAAAGTCCAAAAATAAAGACAACCAATCTGAACCACTTTCACAATTCACTTTCACTGTCTGCCACTAAATTCATAAGTCACTGTCAAAAACATTAACAATATAATACTGGGGAAATTGGACTAACTACTAATTAAATAGTCCATCTTACCGTCTTTTAAGTTAGCAAACTTAAGACACATTAAAATTAAACAACCATTCCAAATGACCACCCTTAGTGTTTAGTGTTTGTCAAGGCATTTCATGGGAAATTAACTCTCTTAAATCACAGTAGTTTGTAAAAAAAAAAAAGAAAAAAGAAAAAGAAAATATGACTAAATTCCACTTCTCACAGATCACACAGCTCACACAATCTGTTTTGCTCTTGAATACTGTTGAATGTGCCAACCTCACTGGCCAGAGGAAGAATACCAGATCTCAGCTGCACAATTTAAGATCTTTAGCTTCTAGATTAGCTGTTTTAATTTTCAGCTGAACCCAAACTACAAAGACAATACAGAGAATATGATTTTTTTGAGTTTATGATGTCTATAATTTATCTATTGATATTCATAATCTATGAAATCTGTCTTAACACTAGCACAAACCAAGGAAAAGAAGCTGCTATAATCTAATTCTACTAACATGAGTTAATATGTGCACTACATCATAAGTGACAGAATGGCTCACTGTAGTGATCATGTCCATGTTTCAATATATCACTGTTTGTATGTAAGTCAGAGGTTTGTATGCCAAGTGTCCACATAACATATTTGCTGCTTTATACATGAGCACCTCATCTGTTTTGACATCCTGTGATTTAATATTATTCATTTTTATGAGGTCAAGTAAATTATATTTGATATGTGTGGCTGATCTTTTCCCCCTTTTCCTATATGTGCATGAGTAACTGAGGACCCACATCTGAACGCAGCATTATAATACAGTCTGTTGATGTATTTTATAAGTGTGTCTGCTGGTTTATTACATATGCAGAGGCATCAGTGCACAGCAAAATGGAAAAATGCATCAATATATTCACAGAAAGGCAGGCCGTAGACAGCTCAGAAAATAAATCTACATCTGCCAGGCTCCATGCAAACAGCAGAGCCATCCTTAATGGTGAAACCATCGATGAAAACAGATAAAAATATTAAATATTCAGACATTCCATTCACCCAGTATCAAAAGCGTCCAGATGTGGAAAGCTGAAGTTGTTATCATGAAGCCAACGACAGGCATTGAAAGAAATTCCTCTGAATTTTCAACCATATAAAAGTATTTTATGGCATGCAAATAAATGGTAATTTTTGACTATGGAGAAAAAAACATGCCAATAAACCCTATCATTTGGGACTAAAACTCCACAAACAGGAGATACTTTCAATTTGCTTTGCCTGTCTCCCCGCGTTAGATGCTTGCGATTGCCGCGAAATTAATCCATTTAACAATCTGTGGCTTAAATTTGAGGATTTCCAGTTTTTTTAGAATATCAATAAGTTCCAATTGAAGAGAGGATTCTTTTGCAATTCAGGCATGTGCAGGCGATAACGGCAGAGTTGGCATGAAGAGAGGCAAAGATGGATTAATTATGCAGAGAACATGGAAATTCTGCTTATCATCGCTTAGCAAAGGAGCCCAGCTCACATAATCAGAAAACGAGGATGAAAAAAAATAACAATGCAATGGCACCTTCCAGCCCATCATCTTACAAGTTAGATTTTTCCTGTAATTAAAAAGTAACATACAATTATATTCATATCTCATATGCAGACTATGAGTGGGTGTATATTAAATAATTGCATTGGGATATAAGGGTTGAAGTAAAAAAAAAAAAAAGAAAAGAAAAAGGAGAGAAAAAGAAGTTTAAAAAAATCTTCTCTCACAGGGGTATAGCTCCCCTGGGTTGGATTGAACTACTTAGAAACCGAAAACTTAAATTATCTTTGGAAAGCAAACAAAGACAAAGGCTAAAGAGAGAAGACTGAAGCTACTGTATATTTACTTACTTGTGTTTTTGAAACGTGCTCTTGGTGCATTTTGCAAACAAGAATAATAATGTCTAAAGGCAGTTCTGGTAAATCCCCTCTGAGGATGTATGATATGGAAAGATATATGCTGCATTTTGTTTCCCATTTCATGTCGTCTTCAGATTTCGCCATCACAGTTATGCATTCCAGGATGTCGAGGAGCTGTGTTCAGCCTGCCAGTTCTGTGAGCAGCAGCTAATATGTGCTGGGCTTAGGACTGCATTTCTCTTATTCCTTAAAGAGAAGCAGATTAAACTGTTAATGTACAGTAGTTGGTTACAAACAGACGCGAGGTTTAAGACCTCTTTTTCTGAGGCACCTCTGGTAAAAAACATTCTGCATCAAGGTCAAAAGTTAATGCTATGGCTGCCTTGGCTGCAAATGAATCCATCATATAAGTTGGATTTACAAGCTTATTACTGTAAAATGTAAAAACGTTGCATGCAGGGAGAGTAGAATGACGGCTGCCTTTGTCCTCACATGCTCACACAGAAATCTGTCTGAGATCTGGCTAATGAGGGTTACAAGTCTGTTATGTTGGTTTATAGTGTTGAGTTTTGCATCTTCCCAGTACATAGTAGCTAAAACATATCATGTCATATCCTAGCAACGACACTTTGGATGGCATAAAAATCTTACATAACACATCAAGCAGTGATGCTTCCAATTAGGAAACACAGGGTGGAAAAAGTTTAAGAGATCATGTTTTGCTCTTATGTTTTATTTTCAAGTCAATAGTTAGTCATTACATCTCAAGTCAAAGGGGAGTAAGTATATTAGAGTATATATTATATAAGTACGTGATTGGGACTTATTCCAGCCTCTGTTCTGTAATTGTTCTGTCACATGCTTTTGGTAAATTATGGACCTACTCGAGCATCTTACCCCATCCTGACTTTTTCAACTGACCCCAAGAAGCAAATCCCTTGAAACTTCTCGAATCAGGCTCTTTATCCGAGATAGCTTTCCAGCTCACTTGCAGATTGCGGCAGCCTTTCAGACGGCGCACCTGTTGCTTGAGCCTTGATTTCGCTTTTTGATCAGAGGGCCCTTTGACAAAAGAGGGAAAGAAGAGGCTGAAGAAGAGGGAGAGGCAAGAGAAAAGATCCTTATCGAATGCTCTCCACCGGACAATGAATTTTCCCCACCATTCAAATGTATCTGCAGAATGCTTGAGTGATTCATTACAGCAGATTCTGAAGTGTGACAATGGACCTCAGAAATGAGTGATGGTATCTTTTTGCTGATTTCATTTCCCTGATCCTCCTTATCCCTCTGGCCTGTGTACCTCTATTAATTAGAAAGTAGGGATTTCCACTCATCAACTGATGGGTTTCATGCTCTGCTCTGTCACAAATCTCCTGTCCACGCTATCTCTCTCCCTCCAACCCATGGCTGCTTTGGAACGTACATACTCCGCTCGGGCTTCAATCTCAGCTGCAAGTCAGGGTGGCTTTGGCGATTCATAAATATTTATAAACCGATTAAGAAAGAATAATAAAGTTATAAGACAGTGGTTGGTTACCCTTGAACAGTGCTGTAGATGACTTCCTAAGGAGGGGAAATGTGATCATCCTTTCTGCTGCTTTTCACTGTTTTGAACATGAAAACTATTAGTTTATTATTTTATTACTCACTTGAGCAACCTCATAAAACAATTACTAATGTGAAATTTATAATGATTAGCTGAAGTGTGGTCAGGAGATTCATAAATATGCAGCCAAAGTGCAGCAATATTGTACAGTAACAGCAGGATGGAGCAAAGTAGAAGTAAGACTGATGCTATTTTAACTCTTGTATTTTGTTGACACTGATCTGATTATTTGGGGTCCCATAAACCTCACAGCTGAAAAAATGGTAATTATGATTGCAAAATCGACTATTTTTTTCCCTTTAAATGTTTTTTCTTTCTCTTTTGACCTTATTAAATACCAAGATGTAAACAAGTATTGAAGCGGTAACCCTCCTCTTGCAACAATGAAGGTATGAAAATATGGAAATGACCATAAATAATTGTTATTACACCAAATGAGAAAATATTTCATGTTTTACAGTAAATGTTACTGTATATGAGCTATGCATGAACAAATACATATTCTTTTGTTTGTTTGCAAAAAGACATGTGCAATATGTTACTGTATGTATGTTATGTTCATAGTGATGTTACTTACTGTATGTTTTGGTTCAGTTAGACCTCTTATGCACAAACTGTTATAAAACAACAATAAGAGAAATTCAAATAGACCTGGGAGGGATTAGTGCTGTGTAAAAAGTACAGTCAACATCGCTCACAGATATAGAGCACATGAAAAGCCATTGTATTTAGTCATGTTTTACAGCTGAGGTCTCAGTCAGCCGAAACAGAAGTATTCATTATCTGTAGCAGACCTGTGAAACATGTCATCCATTCAAAATCATATTTATAAACAATTTGGGGTCTCCAGGACCCCAAACAAAACAGTAGGGTTAACTTTCAGTAGCCTGTATAATACTTTTATTATTGGTTTTTATCTGTTATATTGGTTGTTATAACAGAGATGGCAACCAGTACTGACTTTTATTTGAGTGTGTGTAATACCTGCTGTAGCTGTTATACTGTCTGTACTCCAGAGTATGATATGCTTTTCAATAGAGCCTGTTTTTTAATAGTTAATTGGGATTTTAAGAATGTGACACATCTCAGGGCAGTAGTTATCTCCTATTAGAACGCATCTTATAAAATAAAAACAGCATTCATGTGAGAAGAAAAAAGCTCAGCAAAGTAAAAAAAAAAAGGCTATATTTGCTATCAGAGCACATTGCGTAGTTTCCAAAGCACCTCTTGCTTAGGTTTTTAGGGACAGTCTGACTCTTGAAAGTGCCATTAATTATTAATGATACCCAGCACAGCTGAAATGGCCAATTTCCCTGTTGTCTCTATGACTAGAAGGGTGCTTGAGGGCGAAGACCTGCAATTAGCTGTTATATGTGGGTGGCCATTCTAGACAGCATCAACTCTTGTTAGTAGCATGACTGCAGAGGAAAGGAGACTGAACCCCAAGACTAATTATCCTTTCCCTCTCCCTTAAATATGAAGACATTAAAGTTGATTAGTCTTTCTAATTAGGTTATGCTTTTTGATACCACTTGTGTTTTTTGCTTCTGGCTTTTATGTATGATAATCTCTTTTTTGCATACTTGCCTACAAAGTTATTCCATTGTAGTCACACACACTGGCATCACGAAAGTGGAGACAGGAGCACATTTGGTTAAAGTCTGTATTTCCACGTCCATGTGTATAATAAATATCTTGTATGTAGCTGTTTTTTCTTGTAAAATATTTAGCAATATTGGAATGTTTCAGAATGTGAAGTCATGTGATGTTTCTTTGGAACAAAAGGAACAGTAAGTCGACTTGTACATGTATTGAGTTTACAGAGCAACGAAACCTCAAGAGCCACTTAACCCAAGATGCTGCTTTCAAATAACAGCTAAATCTGATATGCCAACCCCTCTCCCCCTTTGCAACGGCACACAAGGACATGACTGGGCAGAAAAAGGAGAGTCCTCATCTGTAAGATTAGGTTTGGCAACTCTACTCCTCTCCTCTGGATGTCAGATCGGCCGAGTAAATTATATTGAGATCCTCTCAGAGATGACAGATGAAATCTGTCTCTTTGGGCTTGACGTGAAGCTGCAGGTGATACATGATATGTGATAAGGCGGTGATGTCACGGCCGCAGGTGGCTCCCCCCTCCTCCTCCTCCCCACGTCCCCTCTACTTGTGTGGAAAATGGCAGCACTGTGAGCAGCTCACAGAGAACTTTTATCTCTCCCCATCTGTGTGGTCTCAGGCGCGATGATCTTGGACTCCAGCCATCTCAACCTTCATGCCATTTAAGAAAAAAAAAAAGACGGGGGGAGGGGGCAGCAGGATGGAGAGAAAAGAGAGGGAGGAAAGGGAGGGGGTGAAGAAGGCTGTCCGATCCTGCTTTTAAGTTTTAGGGCAAGGAAGCAGCTGCTTGACATGTTTTTGTTGGGCATATAGCTATATATGTAAACAGAATGGAGCGTCTCATTTTCTGTCACTCTGCCTTACACCTTGCATTTATATGCAAATATTTATGGTATCTTGGGTATTTTAATTGTTTACATTATTCAACTTCTGAATTGGCCCTTTAAGGTATATTTTAGTGTTTAACTTATCTTTTATACTTTGTATAATATACCTATGAGCTTACCAAGCAAGTTCCTAACAATGTTTGATGTTATGGCAATAAAGTTAAATTGACCTAGACAATGACCTAATCAAATCAAATAAGATACAGTCTATAGGTTAAGGTAATGAAATTCTATGATGATACAGAAGAAAAGATTTTTTTCTCAATTATATTACAAAACTGGTTCATGCTACATAATATCAGAAATAGACATTTGTCAATGTTTTCCAGCGGACCTCTGTAGTACCCCTTCATCAACACCACCTCTCTATGTTCCAAATATGTTCTTATAAATGGATCATAAACTGGATGTTATTTAACATTAGTATATAAAAGTTGATATTGTTACAATATATTTCATACAATTGATTTGCCAGTGTTTAGGTTACTTTGGTCTTGTTTGCATTATTACTACCACTTAGAGTGGCAGAAACTGGATGTTTCATATCCATTGCGCTTAGCTAACTATTTCAACATAAATTCATTACATTTAGCTAACTATTTCAAATCCTCTGCTCACTTGCTAACTAGTTTTCATGCACATTTGCAACATGTGGTGCTTCTTGTGTTACAACTGACTGAGGTTGATGGGAACCTTACTGGTCATTGTAAATATACTAAAGACACCATATTGTTATCCTATTTGTCTGTTTATTTTCCCACTCATATACAAATATGTGGATATGTATTTTTAATCAAATCACAATTTCTATTTTTTAGTTGGGTTAGTTGAGTTTAGATGAGTTCATTAGTTGAGCTTCCCATGAACCCCCTGGCAACTGCTGAAGTACCCCTGCCTGGGAATCAGTGCTTTAGAGGGTTAAACCTCAAACTATTGAGACAAGAATGAAAATATCTAAATTTAAAGTTACAAGCCTAAAACCTGTGTTTCCCCCACTTCTAGTGCAATGAAATGAGATAATAAGCACAAAAGGAGCAATCAGAAATATGATGTGCAGAAAAAAAAAGTTAGGTTAAGTTGGTTAATGGCTTCACCCAGCGCTGGAACAGACGGGAGGGTATTTTCTTGCCAAGCCTTCCTGAACAAACAGGTACGCCTGTAGCTTTTGATAGGGACATCTTCACACTGCAGACACTAAGTGAAGCTTGAAGGACTTATCATTTTGAAATGAGGAAAAGTAAATATATGTTGCTTGTCAATAATTAGGAATGCCTCGCCTTTTGTTTCTATGCAGCAACTATGTATGTTGTTGTCAATGTGCCATTTCGGACTCAGCTGCACTTCAGAGATATAGAGGCTGGGCATGTTGTCTTCCCTGTATTGTGATATTACAGCTTGGCACAGTTCTTTCATGTTAAAGGATAAACACTGGCTAACAGTATATCAACTCTCGGGTTGTGTGTTTATACATAGAATAGCTTTTAATATGGGCTATAACATCAAAGATTGTTTTAAGGTTATTCAATACAGTAATGCTAGAATTCAATTAATTTCTACGATTGTCTAAGCAAAATGAGACAGGAGGGCAGCGCTAAGGCACAACATTCAGCTAAATAGCTTTGAACTACAGATAGTTTCCATTAATTAAACTGGATTGCAAGTTGTTTAATCAATTTCAGAGCCCCAAACAGTGACAATCAACCGCCTGCAGTCAGTGTGTGTGTGTGCACGAGCACGTGTGTATATGTGTGGGTAAGTGTGTGCATGTGTGAGAGTGTGGTCAAAAAAGAGACGAAAACGAAAGCATTTGTCTGTTTGCAATGCTACCAGTGGTGCTGGCGTGTAGGGTCTCACTAATTAACCTCCAAGTTGATAATGTGCTTAATTACTTTATATTGTGATTTAGTTTCTTCCTAGAGGTTATTCTCTCTTCAGATTGCAGAAATAATCTTACATGCCTCAAAGGTGTTGAGTGGAGAATGCGATGCCCCAGTGAAACGCTGGTGCAAGCAGGCATCTGTGGATAGACTTTGTGATTACCACCGCACTGACATCAATGGAAACCATTTGACACCTGGCCCAGAGAGAGGGCAGCATCAGGCAGCAAGAGCTTTGATTAAATGAAAAAAAAAAAGACAAGCATAGTCGAGGGGGAAAAACTTGATGTAATTTTGTCTGATCACCACACTGGCCCTGTGTCCTATCAGGCAGAGGACCTCTCATCACCTTTAAATTTCTCTGGGCTCATGAAAAGACCAGACACAGGTTTGATAAAAAATGAAAGAAGAAAAAAAAACTATGGCAACACAAAATGGGGTGGAATGAGACTCTGATCCTCTGCCTTTTGATATCTGGTGGAGTCACTATGCAACAATTTACTTGTAGTACAATTTAAAGTCCTTTGAATTTGAATTCATGCAGGCTTGCAGAGAAGGGGATATGCAGTAGTACAGAGAAGGAGAGAGGAACTTTTTATTAAAATATTGAAAAATGCAAAAGCTAGTATGCTATACCGATGACACTGCATGCACATTTCAGATGCATTTTTCCAAAGAAGTTAGAAGTTAAACATGCAAAAAAGAAAGCTAGCGGCAACAAGGAGGAATTTCAGAATGACATTAGTTTGGGTTACAATGACAGTTTCCCAGCACTGAATGTAAAGGACATATTAGTTCAGTCCAGCGTGGTTTATTTATGGAACAATACATTACAATTACCACAGTATTGAAAGTGAGGAAAATCAGCTAAATACACCTTCACTTGCTAATGACATGGGATTGTTCATAGATAACAACACACACCTGCATGTCTTCCTCCTTGCACGGGCGCACTCGCAACACACATACACACACTCACCTCCCCCTCTCTGTTTGTTTTGTTTTGGGCAGTGAGGATAACACCTGCCTCCTCCCAGTTAATGGTCTTTTTAATTCATGGCTCAAACCCATTTAAAGGCAAACCCTTTCACAATTTGCTTAATTTCTGATGTCATTTCCACCCTATAATTACTGTTCTCTCCCTCATATTTATCAGTCAATGTACCTGCAATGAAAATATAAGACCTTGACACCACTTTTGCAGAATCAAAATAGTATTTAATTTGATGTCTTTGGCCGTCAAACAACATTGTTCGAGGGATGTAATTAGGACAAATTTATCTTTTTTTTTTATTTAGGGGATATTGCCAAGACATGTGGGACCTTTATGATAAGAAGGGGGAAGAAAACGTTTGAACACCGCTGCCCAGTATCTCATGGTTATTGTGAATGGCTTTCAGTAAAATTAATGGTGTGGGGGAGATTGCAGTGTGGCCGTGGTAAAACAGGATGCAGATGTGGTTACAGGGCATCCAGGTAAGGAAGCAGTCATTTCCTAAACGCAGCGCGGATACACACACTTACACACGCACACACATGCATGGTGTAAATGTACGAGGCAAAATAGGAATTTGGATCATTGTCACCGTGTGTTCCTATTACTCCCACCGTTCTCTCTTTTGTCATTTTTGCCCCTTGACCCACCTGGCTACTCTGTGAACATGTAGATTCTTTTGTAGTTTTTAAGACTCCCACGAGCTTGGTTTGCTTGATAACTAATCTGACTCTTTTATTGGCATCAGAAAAGTAAATTAGCAATATGAAATGTCCTTAAAATGGTCTCTGCAAACTTTATAATAAAAACATGAATCAAGAATATAGTAAAATAATGATTATTTGAATATAAAAGCATACTGTTATGCTTATAAGTGTAGTTAATGACACCCTCAGCCTCAGCCTGTGGAAATAAAATGGGTACACTTCTTTACTTCCACCAATTCATTGGACTGCACTGATCTATATGCACATGGGGAGGAATATGTGCTAGACAACTGCTCCCAGCAGAGTGAAAAATTACTCCGGCTCCTGTGTACAGCCAGATTTTCTGTACACAACCTGCTATATGTTATGTTGTCAAGACTGATTTTTTTTTTTCCGCAGCAAAGGAAAATTAATTGCAAAGAGGAACGAGAATTTGTTTTCATATTGGCTTGGTGGCGCTGAGTGCCAGGATGGAGGAGGACAGCTGTGGGGGAAGGCTGGCCGACCCGCTGCCTTCTGCCTCTACCATGCCTAGCTGCACAGAGTCTGTGACAAAACAAGCCTCCAGGAATACTGGGCAAACACTGAGAGCCTCTCGCTGGGATCCGCACTATTTCCTGAGAGCACCACAGCCAAAAAGCTTCACACTTCCAATACTGTCTTCACTTCTTTTTCTAAATTGAATTGTTGCTTCCGTATCGCATTGCTATCAAAGATATGGAATAGTCACGATCAGAAAATGCCTGTTCAGTCAGTGGCTTGCAAATGTGAGCACGGCATCACTCGGCGAAGGTGCTGAAATTGCAAACAAACAGGTTCTTTTAACACGCTTTAACAACTCCCAACAAGAAATAAGGTCAAGCATGTTGTAAGTGATTCCACCTCTTCTCAATCTGCGTGTGCTCTCACTGTACGAGGCTGTCGAGGCTCTGCCAGAAGAGATGAGGGAGATAGTGGAGGCTGAGGTAGGAACCATTTTCACACTGCCACAATTACAGGAACCGTCATTACATTGCTCACTCTTACTCAAATACAGATAGAAGCCCCAAAAAATTATGCGCAGGCTAGGAGGAGAAAGTGGCTCACTTCTGTTTGCTAAATTAATCGCTTCCTAAATGGCTCCAGGCCAGGCAAAGTTAACATTTGCAGTTTCAAAGGTTTTCAGCGCTTGCAATGAGCCATGAAATTACTGCATGCCGTCGAAAATGGCAGCTGATGAAAAGCCCAAGGAGCAGGTCCCACAGGCAGAGAGAGCTTGGAAGTGAAATCTTAAACACAAAGTCTCATTTCTGATTCGGATCATGGTGAAATTCAGAACCAAAACTCGAGAATGTACGAGCCCATGTCCGAAAGCAGGACAGGTTGTGACAAGACAGATGATGAACAGCTGTTTGCGGCCTGGCAGGCTCGTCCAGGCTCCGAGGAGGCGAGGTGAGCACAGAGGTTGGGTTGAAGGAGCGTAATGATGATGTTGAGGTGCTCAGCTGCAGCCAAAATGGACTGACCCAAATTAGGTTTGATTAAATCACAGGAGTGATGCTGCAGTTCTGCAGACATCATTAACATCAAAATGATTATGGTGGAGCAGTTTGGCTCAGCTGAACCCAACAAATTCACAGTCAGATGCTGGAAAACTCACATTTGCATATTGACTGAATTAAGCTGTAAGCACATCCACATACATCTGCAACATAAAGGAATTCATTTAGGATCCACTGCTGCTCTGCTTTCACTTGAATTTACACCAACACAACATGATCCATTCTCAAAAAAGAGATCATTTACACCTTCAAGAATCCAAACAACCAAATGAACACAATTAGGAATGTTATTTCCCCCCAAAAAAGTAGATATAGGTTTGACGAGAAACAAATACTGTCCTTCATCATCAAAATGTTTAGATCACTTTTGCCAATTTCTTGACTGTTGATTCCACACTCCTCTTTAGCTGAGTAACAGCATACCTTTCCTGAAAACTCCCACTGTGCTTGGGATCTCTAGCTCCTGCCTTGCCAAGAAAAAAAAATAAAAAAATAAAAAGCTCCCCCACATATCAATCTGCAATCATAGAGCCTAGTGGACACTTTGGATTGCAGAAACTTTGACCTATTTTTCAATGTTGGAGTGACCAACCAATTTAGGAGCCAATTTGATTTTTTTTTATTGAGCATGTGTGACATGAAATTAGATCTTCAGTTAGTTGATATCTGGAAGAGTTGGAAGATAATCATTTGATGTTGCATGTGTATCTACTAAAAGAGTGATAGTCTACCTACTCTCAGGCTAAAAATACTCACTTTGGAATATTTCTTATTTAAGTCAAAGTCAAGCACTGGCTTGTCAGCTGTAATGTAAATTAATTTTGAACTATTTGGTTAAAAACAGGGGGACACTCTTTGCGGAGACACCACCTATTACTGCTAATAGAATTTTTAAGTATGTTTATCTTGCTGTTCACGTATTAATGACATTTAAATATGTTATGCCTCCACCATAAAACATTAAGTACTCTATTGTTAGGTCAAATTTGGAGTGAGAGAGAAGTGGTGGATGTTTATAAATGAGAGCTTAATTAATTAAAGAATGCATTACATTTTAATGGTGAATTGTTAACTCCCGCCGTAGCCTCATTAATATGTGCCCCATAGGGATTTCAGTACCATCATTTCACCAGAAACCTGCTGGCTGCAGGTCCTGTGGCTATTTTATGGTGCCGGAGATTGATAGTTGACAAAGCAATTAATCACATGGAGGAACGACCGTCTCCTCAGTGTGTAGCAGGTGGAGGAATGATTGTTTAAATTTTCAACAGTGATGAGCTAATCCTGTATTTTATACAATTTCAATCAACAGAGGAAGGTCTGGAATTGATGTTTTTTTGAAAGTATAGCGAAAAAGATCATTGACTGTTTCTAAAGGGTCAGTTCACCCACATTGTAAAAAAAAACATTTTCTCATTTACATCTAGTATCATCAAGTCATGCAGATCCCTTTGGGAAATTATTTGTGCAGGTTTTGAGATCTCGTTTTGAGGTGAAAGAAATGTAATTCTTGTTGCTCACAGAATTTAAAAATTACAGTTAGAAAATTAAGCAGCAACATCTCTATGCAGAAACAATGTCCAGGTAAGAACTACTTTCTGCCAAAGACACAGTCCCTATTAAAACTGTTTATAAAGAGGTCGACACATTAACCAGAGTGACCAAGACATTGTTTTCTGAACAAAGATGTTGCTCTTGACTTTTTTAAATGTGTTTTTTCAGGTTAAAATTGCATTTATATCTATTGTATTGGGGTTGAAGGCAGAAATCCAGACAGGTATATCAAAACCTGGGCAAATAAATGATAAGTGAGAAAATGTCTTCTTGTAATTTGGGTAAACTTAACATTTCTGAAAGTCTAATGATTTGTAGCTTGCTTCTTAAAAGAAAAAGTATTTTGTTTTGTATTGTAACACTGATACTGCATGTGAAAAACAGGTTAACATGAACAACAGTGCCATGTTGCCTGGCAAAGGGGCATATAAATACCTGAGGAAAGTGTGGCATTGGTGCTCTTAATCATAAAGTAGCAAAAAGGTGTTTTTATAAAGGGTCAGTGTACTTAAATTTTCAAAATGACATGTTTTTTTCACTTACATTGGGCCATTGGTTTTAGTTTATTTCATCTATTTTAATAGATTAAGAGAATAGAAGGAGATTCTGCCTCCACCCCAATACTAACATGAGATATTTCAACAGCAACATGAAACAGTCCCTGAAGAAATACGATAACTGCTGAAATGTTGCTGCTAAAGTTTTTAAATCAAGTTTTTTAATAGTCTGAGCACCACAATGAAAATGCCATTTACCTCCACTGTACTGAGGCAGGAGAATCTCTGCAGGGAAAACCTCTCAACATGAAAACATGTTAACATGAACATAACATTGCTGTGTTGACTGGCCATAGGGCATATATGTACATTGCTGAGGAAAGTGTGGCATCTGTGTTCTTAATCATAAAGTAGCAATAGTCCGTCAGTTCACCCAAATTACAAATAAAAATATTTTCTCACTTACCACTAATGGCACCGAGCCATTGCTTTCAATTGCCCAAGTTTTAGAGATATCCATGTCTGCCTCCATCCCAGCTCTAATATAATAATCCACACATCTCGCTGTGAACAGTTCTGCTGAAGAAATAGTGCCTATAACTGTTGTATGTTTTACATGTACTGTATATATTTGTACTGTACTGTACTGTTAGCTCATTAAAATGAAAATGATTTACATATACCATAAATAGTTTTGTATTACAACACAACTCACAGCATGTGAAAACATGTTAACATGAACATAACAATGCCATGTTGACTGGCCAAAGGGCATACAAATCCCTGCGCCACTTGAATAGTGTTGTTTAAAGCTTGTCCCTGAACCCAGTTGCTCCGAAGCCACCATTTTCTCTCCTTTCACTCCTAATTACCATAGCCTCTCCAGAAAGTCCTCTGTTGCTCCATCTGTCCCCTCAGCCACTGACAGAGATGCTCTAATCACCTCGCATAGCAGGGCTCACATGGGAAAAGACTACACAACCACCATACTGTCTCAGATATAGAGCCGCTACTGGATGCCAATACCTCACAGGGGGTAAGCTATAAACACTGGCCGCAGCCTTGTATGGGATATGTTCAGTGATGTGCGCTGAAATGGATCCATTTCATGTTACAGATCTCCCACACAGGCCGACAACACTAATGCCAAATGGGGTTTTGTATGAAGTATATGTGACATATGCCGGGTGTGCCGGCAGTCCATCAGTAGCTCACATCAAAATGACACTCGGGGGATGAAGCTCTGTTTACGGTTTACATTAAGCTACATATTGTATGTGGGCATGAAATATCACAGCGGGAGGGCTTGGCAGGAAGAGTATATTTTAATGTTTTAAAGAATATCAGAAAAATACATCTAATTGAGAGAGAGGGAAAGAGAAGAGCAGCTCGTAATTGAAAAAAAAAACTTTATTTCAAAACCCTGCATGTGTTCTAAAGCCATGCCTCCACAGATCCATGCATTATTTAATCTTATTCTGTATGCCCTGCAGCTTGATATCTTGCCCTCCTCGTATTTGATTCTGTTATTCTCACCCAGGTTGACACCTCCTGACTTCTCTCCCCCTTCTCGACGACTTTCATGTGTTCCTTTGTGGGGCGCTGCAAGTTTCCTCCAAAACTTTTCCTGAAGCAGAAAAGAGAAACTTTCCGGTTCTGCCAGAAAGCCTTCTCATCTTGGCGGAGGAGCAGCCGAGGGAACTCTCAAATGATGACAGCCATCGTGAAAGGGCAGATAAGCCCGTGTGGCTTTGCCTCTGATTGTATGTTCATCTCGTTCTGATCCGGCCGCGATTCTAAGCCCCTGTCTCACAGTCCTCAATCTCCCAACAGTTGATCTTCTGCATGTCATTGAAATCGTCTTATAGCTGATCCAGGAGACAGGGGGAAAGTGGCTGTTTGTCACCCAACTTCAGTCTTGGCACGGAGGACAAGTTCTGCTGTGGTTTTTCTTTCTTTACAATGTGACTTACTGACCAGTTATTTTTTATGGTCTGTTCTGCTGTACAGTAGTTGATAGAACACATAGGCTATATTGTAAATGGATGCCTGAGTCCGTCCAAAAACATGTTTATTTTATCATAAATGGCATACTTGGGGGGTTTTTTTGGGACCACTTTGTTATTTGGAGGTAAAACTTTTTTAATTCCCCCAGATAATTGGCCAATCAGACAATGTGATGTCATGACAACAGCAAGAGCGGTTCTGTGTTCAGCATGCCATACATGCAGAAGCTCACCGCAAAAGAAGCAACGATACCAATCACTCCATGTAGCCTCCATAGGCTAGAATGCAACTCAGTAGCAAGACACTGTGTTGTGAGTAAAGGTCAAGACACTCAACACTTGCTCTTTTGCTCAAAATTGCTCTCTGCAACAGTCTCTTTTCCAAGAAACACATTAAACAACCTCTTTGGATTAGATAATCATACTGACTGTTAACTATTGATTGATTGACAGACTTACAAGACACATGACAAATCATAATGTACAGATCCACAAATTAAAAAAAAAAAGAACAAGTCAAAAAAATTATATTTACAAAACAGAAATGTAGTTTTATGAAGGATGCAGTGTTCTCTGTTTTAGCTGCCATACATTCTCTATAAATCACACTAAAACATAAATGTCCTCATGAAACAGCCAACACATTACCTTCAGACAACGAAAACAAATCAGGATACTTGATTTTTCAAATAGGTCGTTGCATGTCGGGCAGTGAGACACAAGATGAAATGAATCCTTAACAACACCAACATCACAAAAACATATAAACGCTGCTGTTCAGGAATGCCTTTATGTCTGCCTACTTCAACTGCCGGTGGTAAGGTTGTAGTTCTAATAAGGGATAGTGGTAAATGCTAAAATGCAAGGGAATAGTAGCCAAATAGAACAATAGAACAGCCATAAAGTCAGTGAAACGACCCAGTAATGTTACAAAGCAATATCTATCTAAAGTTAGCTAATATGTGCTAACATTTGCCACCATAAGCCTCTGGCCGTACCAAGTAAGACTGTAGCAGCAAAACCCCTGAGTGTATTAAATTAAGCAAAGGTGTGTTTTACTGCTGATGAATTCAACTTTCCCTCTGCAAGAAGAAGAATGTGTTTTTTCCTCTTTCAAAAGCGACAGTCTGGCTTCAAGGTATGTTTGCTGAGGGTTTCAAAGCATTCTGAGAAATGTTGCTCCCTCCTGCAGACGCAGATTTAGCAATTTGATAGAAAGTGGGTACAACAAAAAAATATATCAATTAACAAGAATTACAGCTTATGCAGTTGTTCACCACTGAAATACATTAAACAGCACAGATTGATGAGATCTAACTGTGCAAGAGTATCCAAGGGTTGAATTTATCTCTAAGGCGAGTGGAGCAAACAGGAGTCTGGAAGCAACTTGAAGCTTCTGAGTTGGTGTAAAGTGATACAGTATAAAGAAAGCTGAAAGGTTTTTTCCACTTCAAAAGGCACTGCTCCTCCACCATGGTTATCAAAGCTTAATATTTGATTTTAGTTGACCATTTTCCATTAAAAACATGATAGCCACTGTAAGAGTGACAGACCCAGGCAGAGGGAGCGCCGCTCTCACACATACCCCCACCCACCCCACAGGGAGTTACGTACCCTGCTTACTAGAGTGTGCAGGCCGAACAGTTCCCTTCACTTAACTTGACATTTCCAGCTGCACTGTCTGCGGCGGGTCCTGTGTGGTGTCACATCTATAGCCCCTGCAGTATGCACTGCTGAACGCTGCGGGTCTTAAATGAGATCCCAAAGGGGAAACAGAGCTGAGGGTAGGGGTGTGTGGGGGGGCATTATCTTAGCCACTAATGAACAATTGTATAATTTCTATCAAAAGCAGTCATAAGGCCTGCTCAGTCTTACGGTATCTCCTCTAAATACTGTCATGATAAAGGGACTGTTAAAAGAAGAGGGCTGGTGGAGGAGGGGGGGAGGAGGGGCTTGGAGCTGTCAAGAGGGGCCACTGTGGTCAGGAGGAGCGCTAGAAAGGAAAGTCTCTCCGCCTTTATCTGCCATTTCCTGCTCCCTTCCTGGCTACATTAATAATCTGTAAGAGCAGACAATCACGCACGGCCGTGAGAGATAAAACACGGATGACAAAATATCAACTTCCTGCTACAAAACTCAAAGCCGTTATTAGAATATCAGGCACAGACGGTAATTAATTTCAACTTTAATTACTTCCACTGTTCCTGTAGATTAGATCACAGGTTTGAGATGGGTTATTAAAACAACTGGGGAAATCTGCAAAAAAAAAAAAACGTTAATTTCTCCAACCCCGTCTCTTAACCTGCTTGTTGAGTGATGCAATTACATCTTTGTGGTGCAGACAAGGGTTGATATGATGTGGATGAAAAAGACACCCAATCACTTTGGGTGGAAGCTGGAAGGTTTTTACATCCAACACTTACAGGTATGTAAATGGTGATGGTGTCATCTGATCATGAGGTTATGATGACCTCATGTTTTCTCTGTGACAGACAATAAAACTGTGTAATCCACAAAATCTTCCGTGGAGATAAAGCAGTGGCCTCAAGATAACAGCAATGTTTCAGTAATGTGATTATTTTAACGGAACTTGGCCTCCATGTGGTACAATAGAAGGAACAAATTGTATAATCCTGTTTGTTCTTTTTTTGAAGAGTTTAAAGCATTTATGAAGCCTGCTTCATCTTGTCAAAAAAAGTCAATCATGATTTAAACGCTGTTTTGGATTTCTCCAAATAGCATTCAAAGTGACTTTATTCAGACCCACTTTCTATCTTTTTTTGTACTGTTATTTTATTCATTTTTATGAATTAAAATTCAAAAGAAAGCTGTGTCAGACCCACTTTCTGTGCACACCAGCATTGTTCAAGTCCCAGTAAAAGTGTACTAGGTACACATTATATTCATACAATAAAAGATGACAATATTGGTTTTCCTCTTGCCTTAAAAGAAGAGGGATGGAGGGACAGTGAACAGTGAGCATGCAGCCAACAAGCAGTGATCTTGCAGCAGCTCCACAACTGCTTCAGTAACATCAAATCAAAGTAGAATCTGAGAGCAACACATTCCGCTTGTTTTTCTTCTTGCCTCGATACTCATGGACGCACCCAGTGATACGTTCAAATGTCCCTCTAATAGAGCATTCATGGTGTTGTAAAGGGGCCATTCAGGAGCAATCCTCATCTATCAACACAACTGTATGAGTTATGTGTACAGCAGATGTGAGCATGATGAGGCCTTGATTTCTTTGCAGTTAATAGGGAGCCGCATTCAGCCATGTGCCTCAAATCCCAGCCACGCAACCCAGCCTTGGACGACTCCACATCGGTGGATTCAATGCACACTTTTCTTCATCAATCAAAATAGCATCAGACATCTTTTCATACTTTGCAACCTATATGCAAATAATCTGCTCCGAGTGGTAATATCATATGAGCAGACAGCGTATTTGCTGTGGGATTATAGAATGAAAAAATGCATTGCAGATATGCCATTTCAAATTAAACGCACAGCCTTTTTCTGCTATCTTTCTTTAGTCTAATTAATTTACTTCAACTATAAATAAATATTTAGTTCCTTCCTAGTGCAGCACACAGGCCAATACTGGTTTTGTGCATCGAGTCTTCATTATACAGTAGTGTTAAGGGGTATGTGGGAACGGCTAATCTTAAAATCCCTGCCACACAATAAACAGAGTGACAGAAAGGAAGGATGTATGAGATAAGTCGCCAGTAATGAAACTGGATGCCAAAAGGAGAGGACAGTATGTAATGAAGAGAGAGCAGAGGGGAATGTTTAAAATAAGTTCAAGAACAAAGATAAAGCCCAAGGATGATGTTATCTGCAGGATTGAAGAAAGCATTTCAGTAACAGAATGGTCACAATCACTTAATCAGCCTGACTCCACCCAGCACCGTCCCTGTCTTCCATCATATGCTATTTCCCCTGCTCCGAACAGTCAGTTTTCACTGTGTGTGTGCGTGTGTGTGGGCAACGTCTGAGTAAAAGGGTTACGGAAAGCATTGATGGCTCTGTCATAGTGGAGGGTGGCCTTGCATTACCAAAGCACAGCACTTCAGTAAGTACGGCTTGTGAGTCTTGCTGAAAAGATGACCAATCTGAGATGTGGAACAATGTAGGTTGAGAGAGAAGGATTTATAAATGTTTGTGGTCACGACTCATTTAGTCACTTTCTAAACTAACTAAAACTGGGCCAATTCAGAAATTATTCAGAAACCATTCAGTTATTCTTACAGTACTGGTATGTAGTCAAGTACTGTACCAAAATACAATTTTGAGGTACTTGTACTTACGATTTAATGTTACTTTGCACTACTACTCCACTCATTTCAGAGGCAAATGTTGTACTTTTTTGTTGCACACAGGAGTTACTTGTTACTTATTTAAGAATTTACATTAAATACAGCACAAGAGCAGCTTATAAAATATTGTTACAGACTAACCAACAGTCTATAAAGTAGAAAATTAAAATGAGTTCAAATTAGCTCCACTGTAAACAACTACAACAGTCAAATGCTGCTCATGATGACTTTGTGTTATTAGAATTTCAGTCCAACCTTTTAATAACACAAACACAAACCATTTTTTTGTAGAGCATTATGTTTTCTCTCTTGAACTCATTTTATTTATACAAAGGGAAACACAGATTTATGATTCAGGGAATAAGGGTCATATGGAAAGATATGTTCAGTCCAGTAATCTCTAAAGTAACTGGATACAGGTAGTAAACGACTACCAGAGCCCGAATACATTTTCCTGAGTTGTTAAAGGAGCTGTGATAAACATTGGTTACTTTTAGGATTCCTAAAATACATTTTGCTGATGATACTTCTTCACTTTTACTTAAACTTTACAGGACTTTTACTTACAGACTGAGGTCTGCATACATTACATTAACAGGACAAACAAGGACTAGTGTAATACATGGTGCTGATGTTATCAATGTGTCATACTTGTAGTAACTAATGCTGAAAACTACAGCTACATATACTGTATCCTCTGTTCTGTGGCTGCGGCTTCCTCTAAACTTCCTCTCCACTCACTGTGATTCACCGCTGTACTGTACAGCATCGTCTCCCCAACAAGCTTATTTCTAAAAGCTGCCGAAGCTCTACTCAAATCCTCTAGATCCCGGTCCCTGCTGGGGCTGGACCGCTGGCCAAACTGAGATCCTCAGACAAAGACTGGGCCGAAACTCCTCTTGATTTGGACGGGCACCCGGCTGCCGCGCTCTGCAAACACCATAACACCATCTCTGCGCTCATTTGCGAGGCCTTTAGCTGTTCATGAGTTTGCGATTAGCAGCGCTTTGGTTTGATGGCAGCTCACCAGTTGTAAAAGTCGGCGCGGACAGTGGCCCCCCTCTGAGAGCGGCTGGTAACTTGGCCTCTAATGCGTCGACCCCACATGTACCAGGCAAGGCCCAACCATGGCTGCAGGACCAGGCTCCAGTAATGCTGCTCAACAAGCATTTTGAAAGATAATGACACCACAGGCTGCACAAATGTTGAAAACCCATGTAAATATAGTGCCAGAATGGAAGATAAGACTACATCTGTGGTCATCCATCGCTGCTACCTGCATTGTTTTATGAAATCATGGTCTAAATCACTTTCCCATGTCAGTTTAAAACTGTTTTCAGAGCCGTTCTCAAATGTCCTTTTGTGAAAATGTTTCCCTGTTTTGAGCTGACCTTGAACTTGGTCCTGTGGGGTATGATCAATCAATGTTTGCTGATTTATTACAGCACAGAGAATCGTGGAAGGTGGAGTGGAGACTTCCACGGCCACTTAGTCTGCTACGATTATCTTAGTTTTGACTCGTGTTCCGTTTTACTACAACACCAGTGTACTCACAAGTCCAGGAGCCAGGGAAAACGTTGAATGAGGGCTTATGTGAAGGTTTAGATCACCACAGCAGGACAGATGAATCCAAAAGTTACATCTCAGACTGCTCCACTGCTGACTTGATACGATGTTATACATAATATAACATGGTCAAAAGCTTGTATCAGTCCAAACGTGCAGACTTCTGTATCAGCACCACACTGCTCCTGAACTTTTTTCAACATGCCTGTATTCTGGCACGTAAGGAAAGAATAATGTGATAATAAACATGTGATAATATGAATAATTTACCAAATACAAATATGTGCTTGACTGGCTCTTGCAGAAGGTAGTTAACACACTAAGACTAAAAGGAAACTCATATCAAAAGGGGTAAATGGTTCATTATGCTTGTACCATAAAACTTTATTAGGTGCTACATGGAACACTAAGGTTCATCATAATACAGCTCTCAAATGATTCAGCATAGGATGTCTGTGAAAAATAAGAATGCACGTCTTACTCAAAATAAGAAGTCTTGCAGTAGCTTTTTATGAACCACAAAATGCAGTTTGCTTTTTAGTTAAAGTATTGTTTTATTGTTTTCAGTTATAATACATTACAATGTCTTTACTGTATACAACTTAATATGTTTGAACATTTTAAGCCCCACTTCAACAAAGTTCTAACCCGGTTGCACAACATGTTCTTTTGAACATAAAACAGTATATACATATGCATACGTACATATTGTACATATATCTATATCCATATGCACGCACACAAAGTATATACATATGCACATCAATACATACACATACTGTATATACACACACATATATTCATACATACAACAATTACAATTACAATAATAAAATAAAGAAATGAAAAAAGGGGAGAGGGTATATGGCCCTATAGCCCATGTTAGTCTATATTAGAATCTTGCATGTGTCCATCTTATCTAAATACATTATAATCAGTTGCCATGTTCCCCATAGTTTTCTATTTTCTCAAACATGAAAGAGTTTATTAAGTCTTTAATCCATAAACCAAATGTCAGAATATTTACATCTCTCCATGTAAGTGCAGAATAAGTCTTCTAGCAATAAGCGCAAGAAAGGCCTCAATTGAGGCAAGATTCTATGGGTTACTCCAACCACTGCTGTACAGTATGTGGATAGCATTTAATTTGTTTTTCAAAAACCTGTTAAATATTAGTTGTCAAGAATCAAGAAAAGAAATTGCATATTGATTTATATTTTCATCTTAACCATTCAAAGCACTTGAGTCACAACACATTTTTAAGTTAAAATAAAGGAAGGGGCTCTGCATTTCAGTGTAAAGTGTAGGATAAACTTGCAGAAGGTTGATGGTTGCAATAAGATGAACAGAGACAAAGAGAAAGAGATTTTAGAGTTCACTGGCTGGACAAACAGTTAATGTTTCTGAGCAGTGTGGGCCAGAGCAGAGCATAAGACAGTAGATCATGGTGTTTACAGCTAGTTAACAGCCCTGGACTCGGTCTGTCAGGCTTGGTGGAGGGATTGGAGGCCACCACCATCCACGCAGACGTCAGGCTATGCGCCAGAGGCTGGGCCCTCCAAAACACGAGCTCCAGGAGAGACACTGTCTGCAATAATGTCCACACACTTTGCACTGCTAGCAGTACCATTCAACTGACTTAGGGCTGCACACCTGCAAGACTAGTTTTTTAACACCACATATTGTGTTAATTTTCATCAAATATGTTAATGACGCGTTAATAGCAGCACAGTTTGACACAACATGTGCTGCTGTTCACAGAGAAAAAATGAAAAAGTAACACAAAATATGTCTTTCCAAGTTTACAGTCACAGATTTGTTGGAAATGATACAGTGGTGCACATTGCTGATGCGTTCAGTACAGTAATATTACATAGAAATACTGTACATAGCATGCTATTAGGGACCCAAATTTCCTCATTTCTCTGCTGCTTGGAAAAGAGAGGCTGCTGATTATATGAATACTGCTTGATAGATCTTCAGAGCTGGGCCTAGTGGAATGTCTCCCCTCCTCTGTTTAAACAAAGCCTGAGATAAGATTTAAGGAGAATCCTTAAGGTGATCCAGCTGCCCTCCTCCAAGCTGCAGCAGGCACAGAGCCATAATGAGGACTGAGGAAAAAGGCTCAGAGACCCACCTCCAGAAGGCAAGGCTGCAGATGAATACATTCCCTCTCGCATTTCCTTACAGCTCATCCCCTCTCCAGAAAAAGAGACAGCCAAAGAGAGATGAGAGGAAGAGGGATGACTCTGTTTTAGTTTTGTCACACTCCTTGCTATCGTTTTCCTGGTTTGTTTCAGAGTAGCCGCCGCTGCTGTTGTCCGCCGTTAATCACGAGTCCCTGTCATTTCACTGGCATTTTCTGTTTTGGATTTACATGTGAATTACTTGGAGAGCAAATCATTTATGTGTCACATCCATTCCTTACAGCACATTTTAATGATTACTCTGTGTTTGACTTTTCTCAATTATTCCACGTCCCCCCTCACTGTGGGCAGGGAAATGCATTTTGCCATTTAATTGCATACAAAACTAAAACTGGGAAAAAAAAAAATATGTCAACTGCCCAATTGCATAAAAAAGCAGAACATGCATACAAATGCATTTTGGCATATGCATGATTACATTACATCAAAAGAATGTTTAACATTTTGTCACATCAAGCTTTAATTAATGCAAAACATATTTGCAAGAACAACACATTTCAATAAAAAAAATATATTAAATCATCATTCGGCCTAATGCTGCATGTTGCTCAGGATAATCCAGAGAGAGGGAGAGAGAGAGGGGAGAGAGAGGGAGGAAATAATTAGCAGAGAGAAGCGATTGCACTAATGAGAGGAGAATTTGACTAGGATACTTTACTTGACCCCCAGTGTTCCTTGGCTGTCCAAGAAAAAAAAGGCTGATTTATAATTATACTCTGCAATGCACCATGAAATTGTTATTGTGGAATACCTTTTTGAAAATGTTATCAAACAATTACTTTAATTTTTCCCCCTGGAAACTGTTGCACATGTCTACCAAAATGAGATGGTGGAGCAGAGTCTCCTGCCTGTCATCCACTGCTGTTCATGCAGATGAGCTTGGGTTTTTTTTTTTATGTTGCTTTTTTTTTTTCTTCCCTTCCCCAGAGTCTCTGTTCCGAGGGATGCTGTGGCAAATAAAATAATACTCTGATAAAACTGAAATATTTTATGACAGAATGATAATCATTGCAAGCATACGTGCCACTGATATGGGGCTGTTGCGGTTGGGGGAGGAGAGGAAATAATCCTTTTTGTGGGCTTTAAAAAATGAATCTCAGTTGAATCACATCAGAGAAAAAAAAACTCAAAGACAGTTCCAAGATGAGCCAACTCCAGGAGAAAATGACCTCCTCGTTTTGGTGATAAAGTTCTAGCCAAAATATGATATCAGCCTGCGACGTGACTCATTAGAAATGTGTGTATGGCGTGGAGGCAGCTCTCCCTATCTGCCAGTGCCTGGCTTGCTGACTGATAAGAGGCAAATGCAAATGTCCTGATAAGAACTGAATGCAAATATTTATGATATGATATTCCCTGGGAATTATGTGTGGATAAAACAAAGTGTTATTTCCCTGTAATTCTTTCAGGTTTGCCAAAATGTCCTTTTTTTGCTTTCGGAATTTGCATTTCTTCAAAATTGATTGGGCCTGCGTATTATGTTAAGCTATTTGTTTGCTGAGGATGGTAATTAGTTACTGTAATTACAGCGATGACAGTTGCTAAATTGTTTTTAAAGCATTACAGTGTGTCTGTGCCAGAAGATTGCAGTACTTATTTTAGGATTTAAGCATTTGCTGGAAACACTCCAACTCTAAGGCCAAAGTGGGAATTTTTTGAACTACAAAGCAGCCATTTTCTAAGCAAAGACATTTTTGAAAATGTCTGTTAATTTGCACTAATTGCTGGTTTGACTGTGTTGTGCAGTTTCTTCTCCGATCAGGGACTTGTTACTGATAGGATGTCTTGGGGGATCAAAATGGGCTTGAAATAGTTTAAATACATGTGTTTGTTAGCTTTGTACGCTCATTTAAGTCAGACTTTTAATGTTCTCTGTCACCCAAGAAACAAATTGTTGTTGAAGGCACATTTGTAATTGTGGTTCCCAGTGTAGCCTATACAGGCTTTCAAGTTTAGTAAACATTAATTAGCGTGGACACAGACAGTTGGGTGTTTTAGAGGGCGTTTCATGTACAGCATAAACAGCAAATGTCTGAATCACATGGATCAGGACTGCTAGAGCTGCGTGTGCATATTTCTATTGCAGAAATACAAAAACATAAGCAAAGCAGGACATACTGTATAGACCATAATGATAAATTATAACTCAGGGTCTACAGAAATGAAGACACAGTCTGCTATATGTTAGAAGCATTTATAGTGCCACAACAAACTGTTGTAGGGCTGCAACAAATGATTATTTTCATTTTCAGTTCAGCTGACAATTAAATTCTTCATTAATCAATTAATCGTTTGGTCTGTGCAATGTCAGAAAACAGTGAAAAATGTCCATCACAATTTTCCAGAGCCCAAGGTGACATCTTCAAATTGCTTTTTTTGTCCTACCAACAGTCCAAAACCCAAAGATATTCAGTTTGATATCATAAAGAACTAAGAAAACAAGCAAATATTCACATTTAGAAAATGAAACCAGTGGATTTTGGTAAAACATAAATGTCTTAAACAACTAATTGACAATAAAAATTGTTGTCGATTCATTTTCTGTCAACTGACTAATTGATTATTCAACTAATTGTTTCAGCTCTAAACTGCTCTCTATTATAGTGAAACAGATTTTGAGAAATAAATTAGGATTCTCAACCTCTGACCATTCTTAATATTTTAATTGACGCTGATGCAACAAACACAGGCATCGAGGTAATTACTGTGTGCACTCAATGTCTCCTGAGCATGAAAAACTATCGATTCCTCCCTTTTCCAAAAGAAACATACACTGGTCCCACGTCTCAAGGACCCCACGGGCAACAAGCCTAGTTTCCTTCTCAAGCATTATGCTATAAGTGCATAATTGGATTTACTATTAACATAATCGGACAGCGTGCGTGTTGACTTGGATATTCCCCTATGAGCTGCATTGCTCCTCTAAACCTTATAGAAGGAGATGGTGAACGTACATCCAGGTCCCTTGAGCTGCTCTTTGTTTCTCTAACTTCAGCCCGACTATTGGAGGAGGTTGTAAACTTACACAGGCTTAAAGTGAAAAGAAAGGCATTTTCTAATCAGAGAATGCAGGGTCATAGACATGGTTTCGGTAATGGTCACCTCTAGTAAAGAAAGCCTGAGACACAAACCTTTTGTATCACTGAAACCATCTTTAGATTGAATGGATAGTGAGCCAAATCGTTAAAAAAAAAAAAAAGTACACTTGCCTATGTTGTGGTAAACAAAGAAAATATATACGAGTCTTCTTTGTTCAAAACAAATAGTCGCCTTACAATTTGTGGCCTCGACTGTTTGAAAGAAAAGTCTGTCACCTCATTGCAAAGGTAAGAGACACACAAAAAAAAGCATTCGACCATGAACAAGGAGATTCAGTAACAGTATGAGAACTCTGTTTCTTATTGCCGGAAGCAAAATGGAAACTCTACCTCAAAGATACAGATTCAAGAGCAGCATACAGAATAAAGCAAGAGCGAGACAGTGCAGATAGAAACATACAACTCAAGCAGGAGAGTAAGTGAACACAGCTCTATCAGTGAAATAGCTCGCTACTGGAGCAGAAATGTGGCCTCGGTGTGTGGGGTGAATTCCCATGTTGTGTTTCTGTTGCGTAAATACCCAGCACCCCACAAACCCAGCCTAAATCCATGCCTGCCCTGACACACACACACACACATACACAGCATCCATATTAGATGCACCCGCTAGTTACTTCTTAATTAACACCTACTGCAGCCATAATAATAGAATCACTTTCCCCCTTTCTGAAATCCCTTTGAAATTACGCAGGATTAAGGAAAGTTGGTTGCTAAATTGGTGTGTGCATCTGTAATTTAATTGCATCTGAGGCCATTAATTAATAAGGTGCCTCCTTTAATAGTTAATGTATAATTGCTATTAATTAACAGCCAGTCTTGATAAAGTGTCACCAAAATCAAACAAAAACAATTAGCTTTTTGAGGTAAGTGTCTTTTAAAAGCCTCATTATTAGTACTAGAGGTAATATACAGTAGTTAGAATGATAAAGAAGCCAATGTAGATTTTAATTTGGATGGGGAGAGAGGGAAAAAAACATAGTAGACATCCATAAGGGAATTACCATGCAGTAATTATGGGATAAGCTCATTGTAACATGATAAATAATGCAGTGAATCTGTCCCCTCCAGTTAGGTTGTCTCCTCTTTTTATTAGGGTGGACTTTAATTCCACATCTCGTGTTGTTCTAGAGCAAATTTATTCGCATTTAGCTTGCCATCAGCAACACAAATACTAAGTGGGGACTGCTAGCTTTTAAGGCACATGTGTAAGTTTGTGACTTTCGTTTGGGCATTTGAAGATATGTGTCTCCTCTAAATCTTCGTTGCTCTCACTTCTTGTTGAAGAGTTACATTCCTTGATAAAAGCAGCCGTGTGAAGTCCTTGTGTTTGAGTCTCCCTTGATCGCCGTGTCACACGGAGTAAATATAACAAGTAATAACTTAGACAACAGGTAAAAGCCCGAGCAATATTTTACATACTTGGTGTGACTAGCAGCGTTTCTGTTTGAACTAATGTCACCCGAAGCGTATTCAGGGAGAAATAGCACCAAAACAATATGTTAGCGTTGTTCCTCTTATCTGGTATAAATCAATAGGTTGTGGTTTTAGCCGAGATTTACAAGCAGAGTGGTCGTTGGTGCAAAATGAATTGGGTGCCAGGTTGAGAAGCATAAACATACATCTGGAGCATGGAACTTTAAACAAACCCGACTGTTATTTGCAGTGCCATATTACCATGAATACAAATGACAGCATGACCTCAATTTTCTGCACTGTGTGAGAGAGTGGAGGAAACCAGTGGTTTAAGTGCCATTCCATCCCAAAGTGCTTGTTTGGTCTCAGTTTCACTCCTATCACAAAGTCAACAATCACACTGTTTAGTATTGAATTGGTAGAAATAATATTCAGGGTCCCTGTCCACAGGCAACTATTATAACAACCCATTTTCCCTGCAATATGGTTTGTTGATAGAAATACATCCCTAACATACACAGAGCAATTTGAGCCTGTTTTAGCCTTTATTTAATGAGGCATCAGCAATAGAGAAGAACCTGCAGTGTAACAAACACTTAGCCTAAGAAGTCATTTTCACCTTGGTTCACTGTGGAGAGAAGCTCCAATCCACTCGCTAAACAATTACAGCATATTAGCTACTTGTCAGTCAGACCTTTTGGAGACGATACATCTCCATTTATTTCCTCTCTACATTTTCTCCCTGTGCTCACTCGCCTCCTCTGCTCTCCTCTCCCCAGACAGGCAGGGATGTGCGAGGAGTCCACAGGGAGCTGAGGAATATTTCACTCCGCCAGTGAGGCACCCGGTGGGAATAGGGGTTGAAACTGTGTGAGTATGTATCTCATTAGTTCAGTTATGTAATTTGGAGCACTGATAATCCTCCAGGACTGCCACGTTGCGCACCTCAGAAACAAGAGTCGGAGTCGTCAACATGCAGCCAAGTAAAGACTAAGCTGCTAATTGCTGGGTGTGGTAATGTGACTGGTAATGTAAGCTATAGTCCTCTATGGTATTAAGGGTAAACACATGGTACAGCTGGTGAATGAAAAGCTTAAATTTCAGGTAATCAGTTCTGAAAGTGAAAGCAAATAAATGCAAATGTGTGCAACACAATTTGTGTGTGTTCAAGAACTGAAAGCACACAATACGGAGGACTAAAATTTTTTCATCAATGATTTTATCGCCTTTAAAGGTGCACTAAGTAACATTGGATCAAATGACTATAATGTAATTGTAATGTGTAATGTGAAAGGTGGCTGCAATTCCCTTCAGCTCTGTGACACTTTTTAGCATCTTTCAGCTCATTGGTTTGGTTTTAAGGCCAGGGGCTTTACTGTTTTGGTTCAGTCTCACCACTCTCATCAACCTTGTTTTCTGCAGCAGGCAGATAGTTCAAGTTTCAAGTTTCAAGTTTAGTTTTATTTGTCATACATAATCATAATGAGTATAATCATAGTGAAATGTGTGACCGTTAGCTCCTTTAATTATGCAATAAAAAAATAAGTGTAAAATAGAATAAGAATAAAATAAGTAATAGATAGTAATGTTAACTATAGTCGTAGTAGCTGTGAGTAATAATTAATTAAAAATAGTCTTAGGGCAATCCTTAGGCAGTGTCCTCATTCAGGATCCCAGTGGCCTGAAGATAGAAGCTCTTCCTGAGCCTCTCAGTGCTGGCCTGTATCCGGTATCTTCTTCTCGACCACAGCAGGGAGAAAAGGCCGTTATCTGGGTGGTTGGGATCCTTAATGATTCTCCTAGCCTTAGTCCTACACCGCCTGGTGTAAATGTCTTTTATGCAGGGTAGAGCGCCACCTATGATGTGTTCAGCCGAATGAACCACTCTTTGCAGGGCGTTGCAGTCCTGTTCGGTGCTGTTCCCGTACCAGGCAGCGATGTTCCCCGTCAGGACGCTCTCGATGGTGTTCTCTAATAACTGTACGTTGCCTGCCCAGCACCCCATAGTGGAGCATTTAGCAGCTAAAGAGCCAGATACTTCCCTCTGGAATTAGTGGAGACCAAACAGAGCTAAAAGGATAGTGAATGTTGGACAACTCCAAACGAATGTTGATGTTGCTCTGTGTCTGCTGGATGAGTAAATAGGCAACTGTTTCCTTATACAATCACTACATCAACTTGATAATATATCAGCACTGTGTTTACAGCTTGTTCTGCTGTCTCCAAGGGGCCAAAAACTGTTGTCATCAGTGGCTCTCTATCATTGAGTATAAAGTGCAAATTTTCTACAAAAAAAGTGTTTTATTTCATGTATTTTTATTTGAGTGCCACAAACCAAACGTCATTTAATTCCATTGTTTTGGAATGATGGAAGACATCTCCAAATGTTGCTTAACTACACCACAACTATCTGGATAAAGAGGTTACCTTTGTTTTTAACAGGAAAACAAGTTTTATTGTATTTTGGTTGAACCCATGAAGCATTTTTTCACCCTTGGGTACACCCACACTTATTTTAGATTAGTCTTCCTCTCATGACTGTCTACAGACTATGCTTGATTGACATTTCCCTGATCCTCCTGTTAGTTCTGTTGCACCGTGGGGTGGGACAGGTGACATCTTTATCATTCTTGTAACTATATATTTTGGTGACCTCATCAAACTCCCATTATAGCTCCACCCAACTTCACCATGAGCAGAGGTCAAATCAGCCAGAATTGAAAACACCTGTGTAGGTGTGCGGGGCCTTTAAATAAATAGTTTAGTCAGTCAACTTTAACCCTGTCTTACTTGATCCTGGTCTGGTCCTGGTCCCAGAGCTGTTGGTTTTCATTCTGGCCAGCTAATCAGTGAGTGATGTACAGATGGAGCAGCGGGTGAATGTAATTAACTAGCTGATGGGACTGATGTGGAATCTGAGGAACCCTAGTGCCAACATTTTACCCAAATCTTAACCCTGACCTTACAGCCACTGTGAGTAGTAATTTTTATGACTGTAACATGTTTTAAATCAATCAAAAGGGATACGTTTTTGTTTGTAGAAAAATGTCACAATCCCGGTGAAAATTGGTGAGGTCTAAGTGTTGCTTTCACCATATTAATCTCAAAGCATGCATTGCTGTCTGCTACAGTGTCTTTTTCAATACTACCACTGGGGCACCAAATCATGCATTTAAAATTCTGCACATAGTGGCCAAAGTTGTTTCTTGTCCAAATTTAAACCATTAGCTAGCATTTTACATTTAGCACACAGCATGGCAGTTGCATGTCCAATTTCTTTATGTTTTTGTTTAATGCTATTGTCACATGATCATTTGTGCATACAATGCAGAATATGCATATTATTCATGCAAATTGTGTGACTGAAACATCTTGTGGTGACCTTCAGATACATTTTCAAAATGCAGATACATATGCCAGTTAAAATAAACAGGATAGGTGGAGGAACTTTTGTTCTAAAATATATTTAGTTAAGTTATTCATATTGACCAAAATGCCTAGGAACCCCTTTATATGAAGGTCATTTTGATTGTGAGGCAGTTAATATTTTATTTATTGGACCTTTAAGCTGCAGCCAGGACAAATCACTGTGGTGAGCAACGGTTCACTGGCTGAGTAGGCAACGGCTTCAACACTTGACCCTCTTCTTGGGATCATCGCAGGGCCTCAACCTCAACCCAACCTGGAGCAGGGAAAGAGGAAGGGCAGAAAAAGGTGTCAGTATCATGTAGTGTGACATGCCATGTCCAATAACAACGAACAACATAACATCATTTAACCTTTACAACACATGTATTGATCCATCTGGTTGTTATCACGCTGCGATCACAGCTCAGGGCTCGGCTCAGCTCAGCTTCAGGGGCTGTTTGAATCCACCCAGCAATATTACTGGGAGACAAAGAGATCCAGGCCTTCTGATTTTTTAACCCTGTCCTTGAATCATCCTTTTCCCCCAGACCACTTTGTCTGTGGAACAGTGGGAAGATGTGTCACTGGCTGTTTCCTTGCGATGGCTAATTATACAATGGGACGTATGAGATATAATCTTGGCACAGTGGAGTAGAATGATTAAGAAAAAACGCCCACACAGTCCCCTTGATGATTTTCCAGTGATGCAATGAGAGTCTCCATACTCATTCTGAACATGTAAAGATGTGTTTTTTTTTATTTCTGGGAAGATATGATTCACAATAACTTAATCAAGTGTTTTTGTCTCTATTAACATATTCCCATAATAGATGCAGCTTCAAAGCGCATATTAATGCACATGCTCATTGATATTCACTCTCTTTACCTGTTTAAAAGAATCAAAGATGCATTCTGGCTTTAAAGTAGAGCGAGAATCATTGACTACTTTGAAGAAGTATAGCATCATAATATAAGCTACAGTTGAGAGAAGTTGACTCCCTCCCTCAGGAGACATGCACCCAGATGGATTCACATACACCCAGATGGCCTGAGTTGTCAGTCTGTTCTATCTAAAGCTGTTGCTCAACAGTTCACCTTATTGGATAAATCTTTCACTTGTAGGAAATCTGAGGTCTGTGCAACATAAATGAATTCTTTGTTGATGTACAATAAAAATATCAATAGAAAAGAAAAATATAAAAGAAAGAAAAGATCATTGGTAATAAAGAACAGTGATGCTAATTGTACTAATACTGGCAGCAGCAACTATCACAAGAAAAATAATGTTGTCTTATGACGGTTCGCTAAACCCCTCCCCCCAACAGCGATTCCAATCATAGCTTAGCAACCGTAACTAGGCACAACAGGCCTGTCAAGCTTTGGATATCTGCACATGCCAAAGAGGTGGGCATGGGACTGTAGTGAGATACTCAGTATTTAAAGAGTGTAGAGAGTTGTTTTTTTTATAATTGCTCTTTTAAAAACAAAAACACAAGAGCAAAAGTAACCCTAACCCTAAAGCTAAGAAATTGATTAAGAAGTTTGTCTGCTCTAATGTACAGTAAGCTGCAATTGTTAACATGTCCGGCTAACTAGTTTACCGTCTGCAGTAGTAACCTAGCGTTACTTCCAAGGCCAAGGAGCTGATCATTAAGTAACAGCATTATTTTGTGGGGTTACAGCTTAAGTTAAAAAAGAGTCCCGTTCACGACACATCCACTGTATAGCATTTACCCACTATGAGTAAGCTGTTACACGAGTTATTGTTACCAATGTGTTTGGCAAATGTAAGCCCTCATCCTTAAAGCCGTTTCAGCTGGAGGTGGTGTTTTCAACCAAAACTCATGGAGCTAAAGTGAGTGAGCTAGCTAGCCACAGTTGTCAATTCAGCTGACAAAACTGATGGTCGCCAGCTAGAATTGGGAAGCTGCTTTTATCTTCCTCTGTCTGAAATCAAGGAACCATTGTTTTGAAATTGAATAAGAATTTCGAGTGGTAAATCTGCCACCGTTATTATGAACTGCATATGGGCCATGCGAGAACTGAAAGCTTGAGAGGCGTAACCAAGGGAGGCGGGGCTTAGAGAATGGTCAAAAACTGTGATCAACGATATTGGTTGGAGCTGTGATTTAATGATGGCTTCATTTATAGAAAGAAATACTGAAGGCGTTCACAGACAAGAAAATATGTCCAAGCAGCATCTTGTAGACTGTAGTAAAACCTCTTCCAATTAATAAGAGAAAAAGACCAATGAGCATAAAAAGAGCACAATGACAGAGCCAGAGCCAGAGTTATCAAATTTGCCGTGAACGCTGATAATAGATATGTATGCTAAGGAAAATGGTGCTTTAATAGAGTTTTTAACTGTAGATCTAGAATAGAAAATTGGACATACATTCTAATTGAATACCTGGTTGAAAATGCACCCAGCACACCGTTATAAATCATCTGGAATCAGTTTTCTCGAACTCCTCTCTCCCTCTCACCCACTTTACAAACACAGAGCAAGGCTTTTTCAGCCTCTGATAAGTGTTAATAAATTACCTGAATTTGAAAATTAATGGCTAGCCGCCTGCTTCAGGGAGATATCATTGTGTTTCATGAATATTTTGATTTTGTGATTAGATCAAAATGCTGTGAATTCCTAAACAGCCCCCATGCCCAAGCTCCACTGATCATAAACTCTTCCCTTCTTAAAAAAAAAAATCCATTCCATGCAAATGTGCTGATATGGAATAATTAGAATGAGTTTTGCCAGTATTTTTCTGCCGTAACATTTGCATGACTTTAGATCTCACCCGACTGATCTGCTCCAAGCTGAGGGAAAATGTATGTTTTTGTGCGGCTCCCCCCAAAATTTACCTTGCCAGGCGAGATAATGGCTTATATTGTGATGTTAAAGAGGCTTGTATTTACAAAAAGAAACAAAGGCGAGGCGGTTGCCAGTCCTGGAGGACATTGATTAGGCTCTTCCTGTCATTTCCTATTCACACACTGTATCAGTGGCATTCCAGCTCATCTGCTTTTGTGCTTGATAGGGATCAAATAGATTTCCACACATTGTCACAACATTTACAGGTATGGGAATGTGAGGAAGGGAGAGCGTGAATACCCGTGCAAACTTTGACTTAATAACATATTCTTGCGCTGTCTCCATTTCTACACACGAAGTCTCTCAGTCTGTTTGCCTGGCTCTCTCTCACTCTCATACCCACATCATTACCGCTCAGAAATATGAAAACACATGCCCACAATCGTATACCAAGACACACATAGACAGAAGGTATAAAATTAAATAATTTATCTCACATCTTTGCAAAAGCACACTCAACAGTTGTATTACGCTCCTGCCACAACCAAAGCATTATGTGCAGCCTTCGCATTTTGTTTGGATACATTTTTTTTTTTTTTTTTTGCTTTTCTTTTACTCTGGCGTTGGCACTTTTACGCTCTCTAGTTGGCACACAGGAACGTGTGTGGTGCAAGAAAATAACATATACTCTATGTGAAGTTGTGCGACTTTAGATCTTAGTTAGCCAAAGTGTGCTTTCAAACATAGACAGAAGCTGGTGACTGTATGTGTTTGTGTGTTTGTGTGTGTGTGAGAGAGGGGGGGGTGTGTACGTGCATGCACATGAGTGTGTGTGCCCGGCAGCTGCACAGGGCCCCAGGGACAAGCCTGTGTAGATTGGGTCTCCTCAACCCACAGCTCATTAGTGGAGAGTGAAAGGAATCCACACAGATGGCTGTCAACGTTCAAAAAAGTCGGCTGCGTGAGACATGTCAATTGAGGTTTAAGTTCCTTCTGCTCATTCCTGTGACATTGCAGTATTCAAGCAATATTTGTTTATTCTACCCAAAAAGTACAAAAACACAGAAGCCTGGTGACATCTGAAAATGTGTTTTCTAATGAGCGCTCAGACTACTGAACAGGAGCCTGCACTTGTCATTCATCACCACAAATTACTCGTTCTAACTTGACATGTTTTCAGTGCTACAGATGACGGGCTTGTCTGTTCTGCAAACACTGAGAATGGTCTGCGTTTAAACTGGAAATATGGCATTGAACAGTCCGGCAAGACGCCATGGAAAATCAATTAGATTGTTTACCTGTCAAAGTTGGAATGGAGGCCGCGCCACTGTAACGGTCGCTCATCATTTTCACTCCAGCACTGTCACCTGCTCTCCTCCTGTTATTCAATTAATGCAATTGAATACACAGTTGTGATATAGTGTCTTCATACAGCAGGGGTTTATTTGACCGCGCTCGCTCTCATTATATGGTATACTGTAACCATATGGAAACCTGCCCTTGAACCTCATGAAAGTAAAAGAGGTTTGAGCTGGCAAGATAAAAGCACTTGAAAATGTGCGATACTTTCCGCTAAGACCATGGGCCAGCAGTAAACACAAAATACATAAAACTTTAAAGGAAACCCTGTATATGAATGTTGTAATTCAAATCAACCCTGCACATCCTACTGTAATTCTTACAAATCTAGTGCTGAAAAACAAAAAAAAGGTTGAACACACATGTTTAGACAGATTTGTGTCCTTATGCATGTCCTACATTAGCACTAACATCGCTGTAAAGGTACTTGAGGTTGGAGTGAGAGAAACGTACAGTAGCTATTAGATCTGTTATATAAAATCTGTCTCCAGCCGGCAGGAAAAGCCACAGCAACTGTACAAATTTACAGCAGCTGTTTTTTGACACAACACTCGTGTCAGGTACACCGACAAAACAAACTTGTAGAACAAACTGTTTGCGGATTAGGGAAGATTTTTCAAAAAGTTGGTGTGGGAGAAGTTGACTTGCTCATTCACTGGAGTGTGGATTAAAAGTTGCTCTCGACCGGAGATGCCACTTTTCAGTAATTGTACATAACAGCAATCTGAACACCACTTGAGCTGACCTACTTATGGGGCTCAGAAACTTTTTATCCTGCAGCCAAGTCTAAAAATAACCCTGTGGCCAGTTTTAGATTCATCTCAATGGTAACCCTGACAGTTTTACAGAGTGCCAGTGACAGAGTCCTGTTAAGCAGCAGCAGTCTGCAACAGCTTAGACGCTGTTCACCGCATCACTGGACTCTCCTTTCACTCCGCATGAAATATCTCTCCTCTACTTGAGTACTAGAGCACAATTAAATGGCATAAGTTGCACTGAACATGCATTTTCACTGCTAAATACATTGAGTACAATATAACCATTCTGTGCAACTGTAAGCTCAATAAATTGTAATACTCTCTGCAACACAATCATAGCAATGCAACTCAGCTGTGAATGCGAAATCTTTTGCATTTCCTTGTTTAGCTACAGTTGCTTATTGAGCTTTGTGCGGGAGATCAATGTGAAGTAGCTCCCCTTTAATCATTTACTGTGAATGGCAGTAAAATGATTCTCTGAACAAATTGGTTTCATGTCCAGGCAAAATCACATGGAGTTTTTGTGTCCTCTTTTCTTTCCCTCCTTTTCTTTCTTTCTTTTTTTTTTTGTACGTCATTGTGCAGACATTCTCTCTTGCTGTACGCATCGCTCCTTTAAGATGATTTGGAATTAGAAGCTTTTCATACAGCACATATTATGTAGCTTGGTGGGACTCCATTAGCCTGAATCAAAGAGGACAGCAGCCTGCGTGGAGCCACACAATAATGTGGCAGCCTGTGTTTCAGCAAATAAATAACAAATCCGCCGCTTACTGTACCAGCCAATGCAAACGAACTAATTAAAAGATGAAAGGGGGACGTCTTCCTAGCAGTTTGATGATGCCATTTCGTAGAATGGTAACACTGGAGTCTTGTACACTTGGCCAAAATGAGTGTGACGCTAATAAGGATCTAGAGCCGCTAACAGTCTCGATTTGGGCGTGCAAGGGGGTGCCCAACCATAATCTGCTGCTGTTGGAGAGAGTGCAATTAGGGCCAATATGTTGTCCCTGAACTGACACTGGCCTGTGGGAAGACTAAACTGGCTTTTTTTTTT
>NTHP01000228.1:631368-678720 GCA_003416845.1 Oplegnathus fasciatus | reverse complement strand
GTGTGTGTGTGTGTAGCAAAATGGGTCTTGACATCGAACGTCATCACACAAAAAGAGATAATGAAATTATGATCAAAACAAAACAGATGGTCACATAAATCATCCATTCACATGTTGGACTGGTGCCTCTGTTGCAGAACAATGAATCACTGCCTATCAATGCTAGAATCAAAACATAAGTGCTGTTATGAATACAAAAAGCTCTTCTTGTTGTTATTATTACATCCCGACACATATCACAACATGGACACGTTCAGCATCATCTCAGACATTTTGCTCAACTGTTTTTGTGAAAGATCTGCGAAAACCCGAAACTGAATTATTAGAAAAATGCAGTTTAAATAGTGGGACATGTGACTGTCACATATAATGGAACAGGTTTTCATTTTGAGTTTTATGACTTTTCTTATGTGTTTTAGTTCAAAATGATTTCCTTCCATCAGAGATTTCTCCCAGATTTGAGATTTTGATGAAAAATAGCATAAATGCTTGCATGCACCTTCTGTATCCACAAAAATCCTGAACTCCTGAACTAGATTTAAAAGGGAGCAGTCAGTCAAAGCTCCCTTTCTCAGTGTGCTGTCAGCATCTGCACATGCAGAAAAGCCTAATCAGAGAGATACCAGTAAAGTGCATGTAATACTTTAGAGATTTAATGCAGTTTTTAATTGGATAGAGGCCCATTATTTTTCAATACAGAAGGGGCACTGAGGCACATAAAGCTCTTGAATATTTTTGCAAATCGTGTTCAACAGCATAATGATTAACCATGGCACTAAATTTGCCTCACAAAATGAAAAGCAAACTTCATGCAAGGCGTAATTTAATTGTTTCCCTTCACATTTTCTGCCTCCCATTGTTGGAAGCTTAACATTTTTAGAGTCTGCTTAACAGCTGCCTTGTGATGCTTGAGCTGCAACAATGTGACTGACAAATGTTTTGAAGTAGCTGCAGACTTCCTAGTGTCTTCGTAGGCCAAGTGTCAGGGAATCTTACATCACTTTGTGTCACATTTGAAGCCTTATTACATGGATATTTATTTTTCTCATTTAAGGCTGCAAATTACCACTAAATACATCACCCAGTCGATGCCATACATAACACTGTAATGTATCTACTATTTCAGATTTTTGGTTAACATAACACATAATCTATTCACTCTCTGAAACTATTCACAGTGTTACATAAATATCTGAGATGTATTCAAAATAACGCATGTATTCCAAAAATGTCCTAACCCCATACTTGCAATTTCCTTAAATATATCAGCATATTAGATCCTGCAAAAATCTTATTGTGAGCATTATTTTTCTAGACCATCATATTACATGCCGGTAATTGTGTTGAGCATTTTATTTTTGGACAATAAAATATTTCAGCAGTCAGAACTGCAGGTCACATTTCCATTTCAACCTGAGGAGAACACTGCCATCTGGGCTACAATTAGCGGTAATGCAATCCTGAGCCTTTCGTTTCTGTGCATGAATATTCAGAATCAGAATCAGGACCAGAATCAGGTTTTTGGCTCACACATACAGTACTTACATGCCCTGCTAAGATAAACATACAGAAGGATTGATAAACAATTGATAAATAGGTATTAAAAATATTACATCAAATTAAATAAATATTTAAAATGGGCAAGAATTTGTAGAAATAGAGATAGACAATAAATATCTGTACAAACAATAATACAGTGGCTATATCAACTAGAAGTCTGATTGGTTACAGTATGCACAAGGAGATAAAGAGTGCATAATAATGCAAAGAACATTGGAAAGTTGCTGTACAGAGTGATACAACAAATTAAATATAGAGGTCAGCCACCTCTATATTCGATTTGTTGTATCACTCTAAATTATGTACAGCTATTGCACACAGAAACATACTGTGTATGTTTTATGAATAAAAGTGGCAAAACATTTGTACAATAAGAGTGACATGTGTACAGATACCAATATGTAAAATAATAACTGCGTAGTAATTACTGTTCTTTGTGTTGTGCCCTGTGGAATATAACTGCTCCTGTCTGCCTGTTTTGTAGTATAGTCACTTGTAGCGCATGCCAGAGAAGATCAGATAAGTTGTGAACTGGGAGGGAGGGGTCTGTGCTAAATTCCCCTGCCTGTTTCCTGACAGATGTTCAGGTCCAGGAGGGTGGGCAGGGAGGCACTGGTGATCTTTAAGCAGTCCTAACTGTCCTGTTTGGTGCTGGTAAAAACAAGACTGTGATTGTGTAGAACAGTATCAACTGCTCCTGTCGAAGGTTGAACTTCCTCTGCTGGAACAGGAAGGACATCTCCTGCTGGGCTTTTCTATAATCGTCTCCCACTTTTAGTGCTGAAAGACTGTGGTTCCAAGAAACCCATCACTTTGACCATGTTCAGATCCAGGTCGTTGTGACTGGACCAGTAGGCCATTTGTGGGATGTCTGTTTGTCACCATCTTGGATGAGGCCAGTAAGCACTGCATCAGGAGGTGTAGTCAGTGTAAAGGGAGAGGAGCACCAGTGCTGACTGTCAGGGTGCTGAATGTGGTGCTTCCTGTCTGTCAGGAAGTTGGCGATCAGCGATCAGGTGGAGGCTGGCAGGCTAAACTGAGTGAGCTTAGCGTGGATGTTGGGGTTGTTACTGGTGTGTAGTGAGTTGGAGCAAGTAAAGAGCGTGCGCATAGGCTTATAAAACCTACAGTAATGCAGGTCATCTGTTTTTCCAAGTAGTTCCACTTTGATTTCCTTTTTACAGTGTGTCCCTTGCCTGTTTGTACAGACATGTGTTCTGTGCATTTTTTTTCTTTCATCCAGTTAGATAAAAGCAAAATACAGAGTAAAAATAGAATGCCTTTTTGTTTGACAAAAATACAAGACAAGCAAGTCTGACAAGATTAGATTTAAACAGAATCTAATTAGATAAGAAATGAAAAAGGAGAAACAAGGAATTATTTAATCTCCTAGGAAGCCCTCCTCTGGTTTATACCAAAAGAAAATAATTAAAAGAGCTATAGAAATGACAAAACGACAGATTTATAATCTGGCTCTTTTCCTTTTCAGATCAGTTGTGTTTCTAACACACCGCAGTGTGATGTGTGAAGTTTAGCACAAACATAGTAAACAAGCCGCTTTCTGCCTGAGCAGAGAGCACTGATAATCTGCCTGAGCATTATCTTATGTCACTTTTTTGTGCATGCTATGCCCTTCTAATGCCAGAATTTTACCATGTCAACACTCAGAGCTATGCTCGCCGAATTTGAATGCAGTCGAAAAGAAACTGACATCTGTGTTGGTTTGTAGTGCTGGTAGAGGAAATAAAATGATAACAACAGCCTTCCTCTAAATCCAGCGGAATGGCAACTTTCCTCATTCAGCAACACAGAGACTTTTGAGGAGATGCCATTGCTGCCTCATTGGTTTTTCACTCCCTCTGATTACTCCTCTCATCTTATGTAAATCCTCTTAAGTCACATGTTATTGTTTATTGCAACTGTGAAGGTTAGGTGTTCCTAAGCCCTGTGCGTATGCTTATCTCGCCAGCGCATGCATCTTTGTCTCTCCAATGTGTCTTGTTTTCGTAATACACTAATGGATGAGAAAAGTTGTCTGGACTGATGCGGTGCAGACAACCAATCCACTGCAGTAAAATGCTAATCTCTCCCAGTGGCTAACAACTCTTCATGAAAGAGAGGCAGTTGCATGCTCCAGGGATATCACAGCATTATCAGAAGCCTGCTGTATTTGGAGATTTTTTTTTTTTAATGGTAAATATAAACAATTCCTAAACACACAATCACTTTTTTGACCAGTCAGCTTCCCTGCCTCTGTCGGTCATGTTCGAATTTTGGCACTGAACTGGTGATTGTGGTCGCAGATTTTCTGGATGATGATCAGAGCAAGATTCTCCTCAAGCAGAAGCTCATAGAATATGTGAAACATGTACCGCACCACAGCAGTAAGGAGTTATAGGCTGTTTTTAATGGAACAGAGCTTATTATTAATGTTATTAGTTTTACCTGCGTTTTCCCTGTTATGACATGTCAAAACGTCTAAAGAGTGATGGAGACAAAGAGCCAAAGTGTGTTCGCCACAGAAAAAGTAAGATTCCTAACTAAGGTGACATTCCTGGTTTCCATTATTTCCATGGTCTCTGTACTGTGACTTACAGTAGGTGGAGGAGAATATAGGGCCAAACACTTACTGAAGTCCAGATTACAGGTTACTGTCTTTGGGGTTTTTATTAGGTTCAGGTTTCACTGGGCAAGCAAACAATGACTTCAAGACTATATTATATTCATAGGTTAAAGGTTAAAAGGCTATTATTCTAAATTGCATACATGGAGTGGCTTAATATCTGTTTACATTCTTCATCTTTACTTCAACAATAATCAGAAAAAATGTTGTAGCTGCTCCTTTGTCCATCTAAGTTTCCTTCAGTATAAAACAGTACACTTGACCAGGTACAGTAAGGTGACTATACCAGTGTATATATAGATATAGATATATATAGATACCAGTAGTGTTTTAGTGTTACAACTTCCAAATGCTTATATCTTAAAATCATTGTTAATTTTGTGGGTCTGTATAACATACAACAAGTCAGCTGGTGCACCTTCATTTCAGCCTTCTCCAAAACAGCTGAAGCGGCAGATAAAATTATATTTAAAGTTCCAAACAGGGCTAAATATGAGTGCACAATAACTCTAAAGCCTGACAGTTTCTCTATGAGTGACTTGATCCGTCTCATCTGTATGAAATATTTGATATTAGGACAATAATGGCCTGTATTGAAAGGATGTATAAGATATTTACTCCTACAGAATGAAACAACTACTGACCTGTTAGCTCAAAGACAACAACAGTTTGGTACTGTGTGTGAAGAAACAGATCGCACTTGTAATGCACTTGTATAAGTTTGCAATTCAGTGTTGGACAGACACAGAGTGTTACAGACATGATCTCTTTCTAGTGTGTATGGACGCCATTGTGTTTAAGATGTGCTTCTGAAACATGAAATCTGCTTGAACCCACTCACTCACTATTTCTGGACTGTGTGGGAAAAAAAATGTTTTTGTTGTTTGGCTTTAGAGAGTGTAAAGTATTTCAGCCCTGCCTTCATGCCAGGGGATGAGCATCCTGCCACTGACCCCTGACTTAACCGCAAAAGTACAATTTTTTTATCTTTCAAGACAAAACGCAGTCTTGGGAAAAAAACAAATGAAGTGTATTTGGTATCTGACAGCGTAGTGTTTTTAAGAAGTTCTGCTTCAGGGCCTTTTACACAGCTCACAAGTTTTTATTTAGCACCAGCTTACCGATTTGGAACATTTACTTTGAATCTTGTGACTATCATTAGAGGGAGCTATTTTTCATTTTCTTAATTACAGTAAGTATTTCTCTGAAAAAAAAAAGTTAACATCAGGTTTGAGGTTTTTGAGGGGCAGGAAAGAGGTGCAGGCAGATACAGATTATGGTTAGGTACAGGTTTCAGGTACAGGTTTAGGTAGCTTGAAAGCAGAGGCCTGAGGCACATGAGGCAACCTGGACGACCTGACAAGGGAACAATGGAAGTTGACCAGTACATGCAGTGAGTGACTGATGAGGGAATGAGATGTAGGTGTGGAGGTGGGCAGGGAAGGCCAGGCAACTGCAGGGCAGATGAAGGAAGTGGGAACAGGTATGTAGATGAGTGGGTCAGGTGTCAGTCAGGTGATGGGGGAAAGGAGGGACAGTCCGAGGGCATCTGGTGGATGGATGGAAAATGGCAATGAAGGAGTCTGGGGAATAGGGAATGTGGCTGGAGAGGAGACATCCTGTCAAGTTATAAATGACGGTCACAGATAATAAAAAATAATTTAAAAAAATGTTTTTGACAAGCTGGAGCAGCATTTCTGTTGGTTTGTGTTAATCTGAAATATCATCTGAAATAAGGAGGGTCTACATGCTCCTACATGTTGAGACTTCAGAGTTTAGTATTCCAGTTTATATTGTGCATCGGGTGTGAGATCTGTAATAAATGTGTTTAATCAGCACAAACTAACAGACACACAGGAACAGGGGCCAGGTTTGAGTTGCCTATATATGAAGTGCTCTTGCAGGTGTGCTGCGTGCACTGTACATGACGGGTACTTGAAGGGGACATGGTACATACACGATGCACAGAGTGGATGGAACAAGGGGGTCAATGGAGGACAACAGCTCATTTTCTGCCCCCTAGCGAGCCAATCTGGTCATGACTTCCATCATATTACACGTGGATGGCACTTATTTTAAAAACAGGCTTGTGTTTTGAAAATGATAACTTCAAATACATGCAGTAAAATTCAGATTAAAACACTCCTCATCCGGCTGGATTAACTGACCACACTGTTCAGAATACTGCATGAATGTTGCAGCTGCCAAGATGCTGTAAATCATTATTCAGAGGGCGGATCGTTGAGTTGATCGTAATCCCATTGTAAGCTATTGAGCAGGGTGGTGTCTGCCACGTGAAACTCTTTCCCTACATTGCAGGAGTTGAATGATCACGAATGCCGGGCTGCAACCCTGTGGACATCCATATCTCACATGAACTTTGGAGCCGACCTTCCTGCGTTTGTGAAGTCTCCGAGCACCACTTACCGCGCAGACAGACCGAATCTGCTGCTCTGCTGTCACCTCTGCTCAGTTTGCACAAACTCTCTTTCAAACAGTTCACACACTGTCTCAGCTGTGCACAGCAGGAATGGCAGAGCCCAGCGGGATCTTGATAAAGGGGGGTAAAGTTGTGAACGAAGACTGCTCCGTGTTCAGCGACGTCTACATTGAAAATGGGAAGATAATTGAAGTTGGACGGAATCTTCAGATCCCAGCGGGAGTGCGAGTCATCGATGCCACCGATAAGCTGGTGATCCCGGGCGGCATCGACACGCACACTCACATGGAGCTGGCGTTCATGGGCACCAAGGCTGTGGACGACTTCCACATCGGGACCAAGGTGAACATATTTTATTTCCATCAGATAGAAAAGGAGCAGTTCCTCACACATTCAACTGCGTCAAGTTACACACAGACACACGGAATAATAACGGAAGTTCAGCGCTCTTGCCTTCACAGTAAGGCCCTGTGTTGATTTTGATTTTATTTTACTATTTTATTTCTTAGAATGTATTTATTTGTATGAAGTATCATACATTATACATATTATTTATTTTAAGTTGCAAAACCGAAACTGGTTTTAATAATAACAGTAGCAATTTCTCTCATATTCATCCTCATTATCATCACCTTACAATGTAATGACCTGCTTGTGTCACATCAGAATTACTTGGTAGCTTGATCTGATTTAACAACCTGCAACTACCTCATTAAGAGAGGTGGACAACTCTAATGTCTAACTCTGCAGCTTTCTCTACAGGAACAACATTTCGTTGAACTGTCACACCAATTTGGAGCTCTACCTTCAAAACTAAAAAGTTCTGATATAGGTCATTGTGGGTGCAGCCTGTGGTGTTACCTGGCTGATAGTTTACCTTCCTATGGATTTGCCAGTACTGGCTGATGGACTTCATGATGGACAAAATTAACAGGTTTTGTCATCTCTCATTTGGAAGAACCACCTTTTCACCTATCAAATGTTGAGTTTTGAGCAAGTCCACTGTTGAGTACAAGCTACCTGTGGTGGAAGAAGTACTCAGATCTCTTAGCAAAGTAAACGTAGCAGTACCACACTATAGAAATACTGTTACAAGTAAAAGCCATGCATTCGAAATGTTGCTTGTGTAAAGGCACAACAGTATTAGCATCAAAATATACTTAAACTACCAAAAGTAAAAGTACTCATTTTGCAGAATGGCCCATTTCAGAATGATATTATACTTTAATGTTGCAGCTGGTAGAGGTGGGGCTGATTTTAATTACTTTATATAGCCTGCTGCTGGTCAGATTGTGAATTTCGCCCCAGGGATCAATAAAATCTTATCTCATCATAAACTATAATAATACATCATCATTTATTTCTTGATTATATTTTGTATCATCAATCTGAATCTACCTAGTTACCAAATGGATGCAGTAGAATACAATATTTGCCTCTGAATTAGTGAGTAGATGTATGAAGTACAGTAGTAGAAAATGGGATACTCAAGTTTAGTACAAGTACTTCAAAATTGTACTTAATTACAGTATTCAAGTAAATGTACCCTCCACAACTGCATGCTGCAATAACCAGACTCTCTACACTGTCTTATAAATCAATGTACAATGAACTTGGATATCTAAGAATTTGCAGCGCATCTAATTTCCTGTCACTGGTAGTAAACACCTGTACAGGATTTACTGATGCACTATAGGTGTAAGATTCATTTGAGATCTTAATATATAATTTACATCTTTATGGAATGGTCAATAGTATTTTAAAGGAGCTTGTGCAGATTCCTCATTTAACATGCTCTGTTTATGTTCGAGTTGATAGGCACATTGGTGTCTTATTTTGAAGGTTGTGACCAGAAGTGTTTTTTGAACTTATCTAACTTAACTTAGGACACGGTGCATAGGCCACACATGATCAGGAAGGTGCTGAAATATATTTTTTAACAAAGAACCTTACACAAACACTTTACTTCACCTCAGTCAGTCATCCTCACGTTTATGTTATTTTGTCCACACCATGTACGGTGCAGCTTAACAGGCTGCTGTACAAGTGAGTCAAATGGTGATTAAATAGCAATTAGCAGTTTGTGTCAGCTTTATTAGAAGTATGACAATCACAAGTTTTATAATTGAGGTGTCAGGACGACATGAAGCAGCTTACAGAAGAACAAAGAGGCCAGAGCAGCATTCGCTGTCTGAACGCATCAGTCACAACACTGCAAAATGTTGTGATGTGGCAAAGGGAAAATCATGTGCAGCAGTCACAGCAAATTCTCACCAACACTGACTCAGCAACACCTTAAACTACAGTCTCAATAATGGCCATCATTCTGAATCAACACCTGTCAAAAACCCGGCATCATAAGCTTCAGTTAGTACGTATGTCGCAGGGCTACTTCATAAGATCGCGTGTTGTTCCTGTTATTTTGTCCACCATAATGAAAGTCATATCTATGGTATCAACAAAAGTGATTTCCATTCTCACAACTCACTCATTCACTGATGTGGATCTGATCAGCGGTCAGTGCTGCACAGTGTCCATGACTGTTCGACTGATCTGCACTCATTTATATACGTTTACAAAACAATCAGTTATTGTCTGACTGATGTTGGTATTGGGTAACCTGTCCAACACTGAGCTGATAAAGGTGCCACAGGTTACTGCAATATGTTGAGCAATGTGAGGTAACATCTACTGACATGAAAGTGAAGTGTTTAACATCTGTACTCTTAGCTGTTCAGGAGAGTTTGTTGTAACATCCCGTTGACAGTTTTCCAGTATAAACCTACAGAACATGATTCAGTGTCATAATGTGTCCTTACATCATCTTATCATTGACAGATAGTTGTATAATGTTAGATCATGTTGATGCTTTTAATTAAAGATAACTATGAAAGATTTTTTTTCAGGCTTTCTTCTAAACCTCTGCATTCCCAAGTGAATCTTTAACTAGCATTTATGTGGTAATGTGTGTGTTTGACCAGGCCGCTCTAGCAGGAGGCACCACCATGATCCTGGACTTTGTCATCCCCCAAAAGGACAAGTCTCTCCTGGAGGCCTACGACTGTTGGCGTAAGACAGCTGACCCCAAAGTTTGCTGCGACTACTCGCTGCATGTCGCCGTCACGTGGTGGAGTGACAAGGTGAATGATCATTGTTAATAAATACAACAAAAAATGTTTGGCAAAGTGTCAGATTACAAGAATGTTTTCCTATTCCAAATAAATCAGTGTCAGAAGGAGTCTGCCAAGAATAAAAATCTCAAAGAAGATTTGTCGCCCTCTTTTTCAGAGTGATATATGAGTATATCCCAGTTATCCAGAGCTATCCCTCCTTGTGTGTCTCAAAACCTTTTTCTTCTCCAGGTCAAAAAAGAGATGCAGACACTGACCAAAGAGAAGGGAGTCAATTCCTTCAAGATGTTTATGGCCTATAAAGACGTGTTCATGCTGCAGGACTCTGAGCTATATGCTGCCTTCTCCCAGTGTAAGGAGATTGGAGCTATAGCTCAGGTGCATGCTGAGAATGGAGACCTGATTGCAGAGGTTAGTATGAGCAAATGTGATGACTTGTTAATGACGAGAGTGAATTAAGTAGTTGCTTGTATTGACGAGCTGCTATACTGTTATTGTTATGTCCACTTTTAAGATACTGACTTCCTGTTGGAGTATGTTTTTTATAGTGCAAACAATTTGTTAGTACAGCTGTATTAAGGAGTATAACAAATACTCTAACAACTCAACACTTTTCACATTCACCCATAACAGTATTGGTTTCCATTTTTCCATTCCAAGCTCAAGCAATATGATTAATTATTTGGTAAATATCTAGAATTTAATTTTGAGAAAATGGTGGTCATTCTTCCTAGCATGGGCAGTGACACTAAATTGACCAACAATGCTCAGAAAATCAGTCCTAATCATTTCCCAACTAGAGAAGCATACATGCTGCAGTCGTTTTTATCAGGAAAGGTTTGGTTAGGGCAGGTCAGGTAAATAGTGTCTATGTGTAAACACACCACAGTCCAGAAACAGTTATGGGTTAATGTTTAATCATGATGGTAGCTAAGTGTGTCTTTATGCAAAATCCTGCTAAGTGTCATAGAAGAATAGACATTGTGGCAGTAATAGTAATATATAATTCAGTAGTATCCAGTAATAGCTTTGCAGAAATGTTATTATTTCAGAATATCTGAAAACTCTGAATGAAGGGACCTGTTGGCTCAGTGTTTTTCCCTGCTTATACCAGCTAGATCAAGGTGTTTGTATTTTTCAGTTCCTATTTTTTTTTTTTTTTTTCAAATGTCATGACAACAATTCACCACTGGGAAGCAGCATATGCCAAAACAAAGTGAGACATGTGGGTCTCTTGTGGTGGGGAACACATGATTAATGCTGTCACTGGGGAATGTGTTAAAGGTGTAGTAAGCATGAATTTGTGTTGTTAACCCAAATGTTGCATTTGGGGTCCTTTGGGCCCTCTTTGATGGCTCAAAAACATACAGAACAATGCTCTATCAGCTTGATACCTCATGACTTCATGAGAATTGCTTATAAACATGATTTTAAACTGATGATATATTTCAGAGGTCTGATACAGAAAATAATGCATTAGTTCTGTTTGGGTTCTCATAGACCTCAGCTGTAAAAGGTGATTAAATACAAAGGATTTTGATATTCTCCACACCTGTGATTGGTGTTGATTGTATTTTTTATGCAGTACTACTTTATTCATACTCGGTCTAACAGGATCTCTGTGGTCCAAAACATTAGTAACACCACTATGTAGGATAACATACTCATACTGTACATTTCTGTCTGTGAAGGACTTTTTGGCAAACAAATATACACATATACAGTATATACTGTATATTATATTGTCATTTCTGTATTTTCATCAAATGTGCAAACCCAGTTTGTGGCGAAGAGAAGAGTCACCACTTTCTACATTTTGGGTTTTAAAATGATCAAAATATTTAAAGATGTTTGATTTTGCAGTTATTGTCATTTTTATACATACAGAGCTGAAATCTGTGGGAACCCAAAAAATAAGGAAGCAAAGCCAATTTCAACAAAACATAAGGGTTGACGTGTTTTAAAGCCCCATTTTGACTTGTTGGTTCATGTTTTTACATGCTTTGTGCAATATTAGTTCAGTTATAGCTGTATTAGTTATAGTCCGTTCTCCCTCTGCTTGGACAGACACTGTGCTGTTGTTATCCGTCCATCACTTTTAACCTTTGTGCTGCCTTGTTGTCCCGCTCCCCGCTGGGACTCGACAGGGGGCTAAGAAGATGCTGTCTATGGGCATCACGGGGCCCGAGGCCCATGAGCTGTGTCGGCCGGAGGAGGTGGAGGCCGAGGCCACCCAGCGAGCCATCACCATCGCCCACGCTGTCAACTGTCCGCTGTATGTGGTCCATGTCATGAGCAAATCTGCCGCCAAGGTGGTGTCTAATGCACGCAGAGATGGTGAGTGTGGGCTTGCTGCCACCTGCTGTTGAAATAGGGCAAAGTTGAGAGATGATGGCCCTACATGGCCTTTTAAAGGCCAGAACCAATATCTGTGATTTTGACATTCAATGTCTTTTCTTTTTCATGCATAAAAAGTTCAATTATTCAGTGTATCCGCATGACTTTTCTCCCTGTATTGTTGGAAAAGCCTCTAAAACTCTGATAAAGATTACTAACTGAAGGTTCACTTACTAAGCTATTAGGGTTAGGGTTAAGTTTTTGGCCATATCCTGCGGCCCACTTCAGCAGGTGGAACCTGCTCAGGTGTCATCATGTGACCTCTGAAACTGTTTAAAGAGACATTTGTAACAACTTCAATTCAGCCAATGTGTTTCTTTCTCTCTCTACAGGGCGTGTGGTGTTCGGGGAGCCCATTGCAGCTGGATTGGGCACCGATGGTACTCACTACTGGCACAAAGAGTGGGCCCATGCTGCTGGCTTTGTCATGGGTCCTCCCCTCAGACCTGACCCCAGCACCCCTGGGTACCTCATGGACCTACTGGCCAAGTAGGTGGAACTGAAAGTGTAGCAACCAACAACATCCAACCAGTAATGTCATCACAGATTATAAAAAATCTCATACAAGGGGGACAGAGGAAAAGATGCTGAATCTGACATGGCAGTGTAAAACAGGCTAGAATTTAAATTAACTGAGCCTCAATGATGGCTTAATAATTATGACCGTTAGTATTTGTTTTGTAGTTTTATTTATTCACTCCAGCATCTATTCTGTCATTCATCCATACACGTATTTATCAATCAAATGTGCCAGCGATGATCTCAGTGTGACGGGGACGGACAACTGCACCTTTTCTGTGTGCCAGAAGGCTCTCGGCAAAGACGACTTCACCAAGATCCCAAACGGAGTGAACGGAGTGGAGGACAGGATGTCTGTCATCTGGGAGAAAGGAGTGGTACGTCCTAATAATATGAATGCACTCTTTCAGACATTGTTCAACACTGACACTTAAGTCTGACACTGCAGAAGTGTGAGCTGCGTGATCTGCTATTAACAGCTATTATGCAGCTTCCTGTCATTATCCGTGTAATTACACCGTTTGCAGTGATGTGGCAGTGGGCTGAATAAAAAGCTGCATGAAACAGGGCAAATGACAACATAACCACAAATTAAATTGTGCTTTTTAAATTGAAAGTCCCAGTTTGCATGTATCTTACGTCAGCTTGATTCTTCTTACTGTGATGCACAGTCATGGCTGATTACACAGCGTGTGTGGAGGCCAAATTATTCGGGAAGTATGCATCATGTAGGCACAGTATCAGTTCAAATTGTAAGGCTCCTACTGAGGCCCCTTTGCTGATATCAGGTCGTGATTTGTCATGCCAAGATTTGTCTTGCCTTGGGGCCCTGTGTAGGCATCTACATAATATTGTCCATTATACAATTTTTAATCCCTTGTGGCCCATTTATATACAGGAATTTATATCACGAAATTTAATGTTAGGCTAAGAATGTATACTGTATTAACTATAATTGTTCTACTATTGTCACATTTACTTTAATTGAAATAAAAGCATTTCTGTTTTTTTTCACAATGCGAACACAAAAAGGCAATAAACTCTGGGAGCTGCAGATTGCTGCAAAGAGCGGGCGCTGCATTTTTTCACTGTTGTTGTGAAGACGGTGTTTCAGCCCCGGCTGGCCCAAGGCCACTGGAAAGATTTACCACATGCAACAGTGCTTACGCATCACACATTAGATGATATTTTGGCAGAAATTAGTTGCTTGCTGCACAGTTAAGCACTGACCTTTGGTCTGCTAATTCTGCGTGTTGTTGTCATCCACTGTGGCCCCTTACTCAAACCGGCCGCTTTGTGCGTTTCCTCCCCTCAGCACAGCGGCAAAATGGACGAGAATCGATTTGTAGCTGTCACCAGCAGCAACGCAGCAAAAATCTTCAACTTCTACCCGCAGAAAGGCCGTATCACCAAGAACTCGGATGCTGATGTGGTTATATGGGACCCCAAGATGACAAGGTGAGGACCCGACTCCAACCATTCAGCGATACGGGAGAAAGCTTTTGAAATAGAGCAGGAAAAGGAAACTCTCAGACACTGTGTGTGTGTGTGTTTCAAATGTTTCCGAATCCAGTGCACATTCTGAATGCTCTCCTATCTCGCAGTGTTAAGTTAAACATTTCTGCCAGTGCTATCAGCAGCTTCAACTGCAGATGGTGCTGCTGAAACATTGGGCAAACTTGAAAGCATGTCTTCAGGGTGTCAAGCATTCGGTTGAATAAGATAAGGTTTATAAAGTTTAGCAGTAAAGGATGCGGGCTAAAGATACAGGCAACTAAAAAGAGAAGTGATGCATCCTTCATCTTGTGCCACCTCAGCACACACACACACACACTAACCCACCACATAAGCTGATTACGTCTGTGCTCTATCCAGAAGTCGGGGTATGTCATCACTTATCTACAGCTGCAAATGAACACGTACCACAATTTACATATGAATCACATTCATCAGTCATTAAAAAAGACTGTTGGAATGATTATTTCTTTTCCATGTTTGGTTATTTTTTAGGAAGGGTTTTAACAGACTTACATAAACTGGATGCGCAAAGCATCAGTGGGACGATGCTGATGGGTCATGGTGAGGATCTTAAAGATGACGAATATTTCACGTGGGAGCTAAACCAATTTTCATAGTACAGAACACACAGTATTAAGGCTATTTTCAGTAATCGGCTCAGAATATCACAAGGCTGTATATAAAAACTGATCACGTGATTGTTTCTTTCTGTTTTCTTATTATTCGAACAAAATCCCAGATGTGGAGCAGAGGACAATATGCTGTTCTGCGGAGCACATGCACAGATGCAGGCACAGAGGACAGTTTGCATTCCAGTAGCTTGCGTACTGTAGCACACACACGCTTATATAACCCAGAATGGCACTGCTCTGTTTGCTGGAGAATCTGGGCTGAGCCCCTCAGGGAACCCACTAAGCGCTGATGTGAATTGGAGAGGAACACATTACACCCCAGTGTAATTTGCTGTAAATGAATTCACTGGTAATGTTGGAAAAGCTTGTGTGAGACCTGATACCTTCACAACTCTTACTGTGGAGGAGTCGATCCTCTCAGGCCCCTCAGACATCACCTGTTTGTTTCACTGTTTGTGTGTGTGTTTTCTGTCTTTACCGCGTGTGCATGTCTGTGGACGTTATAATGCCTTTCAAGCATGAGAGCGCCTCATGTTTGATTGGTGCAGCCGTGTATTCATCTGTGAAACTGTGTAATTAATTGCCCTCAGTGCAAGTGTCGCTTCATAACATCCGGGACCAGGGGCCACAAACAGTTGCATAACCAGAAGCGCCTAGGGAAGCTCAGTCAATTGCCTTGTGTCTCATAATTGGGCTACTTGAATAATGAGGACACATCTTGTTTTTGTCAGTGCACACTGGGCATGGTGTCTGGCTTTACAAATCAACAGGAAATGTGCATTTGTGAATGGAGGAAAGAGGGCTCACATAAAAAAAAGAAAAAGACAGTCAATGTGTTTCTTGGAACTGGCTGAGTCAGACTTAATTCAATGCTCCCCGCTGATTTAGTCTTTTCACTGAGATATGATTTATTTCTTAGACATCATCAATCATTGATCAATCTACATTTTCCAGAAAGCCCTTGAATCACCCTGATGAGAATGTGCTTGAAACTGCATTAAGTTACAGCTACTACTACTACTAATACTCAGGTTCTTTATTAAAGCGGCTATAATCAATCATTTTATATTAACAGTGGATCACGTGACTACTTGTATGTGAAAGGGGTTGCTTATAGTGATGAACCCACAGAGAATTATCACCCAACTCTGAAGCTCCACGGAGCGTTTGTGTGTCTTTCAGCTCATTGTTTTGGTTTTACGGTGCGTAACTTTACAGTTTTGGTTCACTTTTACGGCTTTTAGAGTTGTTTTCGGCCAGAACATGCAGCTGTTTTAGCGAAACAGCTCTAAAAACCTACTGTACACTACCTCCCCAGCACCAAATGGCACACAGACTAAGTCAGCAACTAGATAATTAACATTGTCTGGCATCCAGCAGCTGAAAAGACAAATATTTTTCTCAATAGTGGAGAGCAAAAAAAAAGGAGAGTGAATATACACAATTCCAAATGACTGCTAATGTTGCTCCGATCTGCTGGATGTGTGGCAACTATTCACAAACACGTTTCCCATATCAACTTAAAAAAGGTGTTCTATGTCAGTGTTGCGTTCACAGCTTTTTCCTTTTGTTGTGAAGTGATAAAGAATCTGTTATTGCAGGTTTAAGTAAAAGTTATTATATTAGTATTATTATTGGATTCTTATTTACCCATGCACTAATATGTAAGCAGCATACCTCTCTGTATATATTGTTTGGTAGTTTGTTCTGTAACATTGCATTTTACAAGCTCATCATACTGTATGTCTTGTATGTAAAATCTTAATCTGCAGCTACTACCTACACATGTCAGATAAATGTAGTGGAGTAAAAAATACAATATTTCTCTGTGAAATGAAGTGGAGTAAAAGTACATGTAACCTAAAAATAAAAAGTACGAACACCTCAAAATGGTATTTGGTTAGATTCACACTGGTTACACGTGGTTGGAGAAGGATTATAGCAGTAGCATAGTACAGTACAAGCAAGATTATTAAATTATGAGTTTGATATTAATTTTACCATGAGTGTTTTAGATGAATGGTTTAAAGTATTTTAATCATTCCTGCCAATAATCTCCATTTCAGCCATGCTGATTTTTTTGGGTGAAAGTGGCGCCCGTCATGTGCCTCTTCATCAAAGCTCATTCTTATTCAACATCCCACTCCAGCCTTTTTAGAGAAGAGGGCATCACATGAGCAAAATGGTAAATAATACATTATATTATATTGCTTGCTGCTGCAAAGTAAGTGAGCTGCAGTAACTCGATGCTGTGTATGAGTACATCTTGGCCTGATTCAATCACTTTCAGATTAGAATGAAATGCATTAAGGTTTCACAATAGCTTTTCTTTTTTCAGCTTGGTATCCAGAAAGCATGAACTGCATGTGACAAAGAAGTTTAGTTCTAAAGTAGTTTTCAGTAGCTGTTTGCAAACCTGTAGTTGTATCTCTGTGTGTTGGTAGGAGGATATCAGCTAAGACCCATCATCAGGCTGTGGACTACAACATCTTCGAGGGCATGGAGTGCCACGGTGTCCCCGTCATCACCATCTCCAGAGGCAAAGTGGTTTATGAGGATGGGCGGCTAAAGGTGTCACCAGGGCACGGCAAATTCATCCACAGAAAACCCTTCTCTGAATTTGTTTACAAAAGAATCAAGCAAAGGGAGCAGGTCAGTCAACCCTGACAAGTTCCATTACTAGAAAATAAATAATAGTAAAATGTTACCGCTCAACACTGGTTTCCTTAAACCATGTGCTCCAAGTCTGAATCCAAAATCACTCCCTCATTGCTACTTGGTGCACAAAATTTGCTTTCTGCCATTTTATATGAGCCTCAAAAATTTAGTGTGATTTTTGAAAAAAAAGACAATGAAACAATATGTAGGGTCAATAGCATGTATACTACTTATTTATATAAGTATTTATTAAGGCAACTATAATCAATATTTTTACATTAAAAATGGATCAGATAATCAGAGGGCGTTGTAGCATCTTCAGCTCATTGTTTTGATTTTCAGGCTCGCATCTTTACTATTCTGGCTCACCGCTCTTACAGGGTCATTTTCAGCCGCAGCAGGCAGCTGTTTTGAATGGAAAAAGTCATCAGAACCCACTTTACACTACCTGTCCAGCAGCAAACTGCAGGCAGACAAAGTTGGCAACTAACTTGTGAACATAGTGGAGCATTTAGCCACTAAGGAGCCAAATATTTCCCTCAGGAGTTGATGGAGACCAAAAACAGAGCTAAAAGAGAGTGAACACTGGACTCACTTTCACCAGGTGGTCAGAAAGACAACTCAAAATAAATGCTAATGTTGGTCTGTGCTTGCCAGATGTGCAACTGTTTGCTAACAAGTTCACCATATTGTTATTGTAGGTTTACACCAGGCCAAGAAATAGTCCAGCATACAACGTCCTGCAAAACCTCAACGTGTCATTTTTTCACTTTGTTTTTCAAACAAATTATACAAACGAGATATAACATGTTAATTTATGTGCATTTTTTTTACCTTCATACAGAGCCAGCTGTTTTCCTATGACCCAGTCTTAAAGCTAAGCTAACCACTTACTGGCTGTCGCTTCATATTTACCGTACAGACATGAGAGTGGCATCGACCTTCTCACCTAACCCTCTGTTTCCCAACATGTTAAGGGAATAGTGAATGAGTCAATGAGGGAGTGATTTCTACACACAAAAGACTGCTCCCACATGAGGCACCTTTCAGAGGACTGAAATTCAGATTTATGTTGAGTTTGAAGCGACTAGCAAGAACCTGATGAGGTGCTGCACACAAAGGTCACTTAACCTTTCTTTCTGCTTTGTATTCGTTCTGCAGGTTGGGAAACCTACAGCTGTGATCAGAAAGCCCTATGAAGGCAAAGTCATTTCTGTATGAACAGCTGACCCAGAACATGAAAGGCACTTTGAATCTCCAGCTGTGTGTCTCCAGTACAATCCAGGAGCTACCAAAGCCAAAACAACTGGCTCACTGATAAACCTGCTCTGAGCGGTTTCTACATTTGTAACATGTGGCTGTTTCAACATATCTCTGCAAGCCATACATACATTATTCAGTCATTTTTATCACTGTGTGCATTAAAGATGGTGGTGTTGATCTTTAGGTCAACTCTGATCAACACTTAGGTCAGTGTTCTGTTGGCCTACCTTTGTTATATTTGTTCAACTGTATGAGGTTTCCAGGTCAGCTCTGCTCAGTGCACAGGTCAGTAGAACCCACTGTGCTGCTGAAAATTATATTTGCTCTAACATACATTATGCAATCAAGTAATTCACTGTAAGGAATGAAAATAGGACTTATTCATGATATCATGGTTAAAAAAAGGGGGTGTGATTAGAAAAGAGGATCTTTCATCACTTTTGTATTTGTGCATATAATTGTGTTATAAAATCATTCAAATCATCAAAACTGGCTTTAGTTGTGAATGTGCCTGATTCTTCTTTTATTGGTCATTTTTTAATTTTCAACCCTTTTTTCCTAAATGTTTGTTGCTATTGGCAACAGGACTAATGTTTCTCACCCAAAAGCATCCTTCCCTTTGATGAAATATTCATTAAAATGCACTGAGATGCGTGGAAGTATTAAGATTTACTTTGTTGACCCAGATTGACTGTGTTTGCATATTCAGCAGGATCGCACATTATCATATGCACTCCATCTATGCCCATGTATGGACTGCATTCATTCCTTCCCATGGTAAAAAGGTCTGTGGCTGTCACCGAGCATCATGTGGCAGCTTCCTATTGGGCTGGCATGCTGGCGTGGTATTATGCCACAGGGCCAGTTGAGACATAATGTGAGCTTATCAGGTTGCCACACGGGTCAGTGGCAGCGTGTGAGTCACAGAAGGCCTACTCATCCTTGAGCTCTACCACTTCCTTCCTCCTGCCTCTGACAGTGGGAGGGACGGTGTGGGGCAGGCGGTATGGGATTGTACAGTCGAGACTGAGTAACTCTGAAAATGATGACAGGTGCACCTCTGGATTCTCTACACTCATCTACACATTATAATTGTTTTCAAAGAAGTAAATAACAAAGAGGAATACACTGCATTTTTTTTATGTTGAATCAACTTTTAAAAATTGAGGTAATGATTAACACTGAATATTGAATCAACATAATTCCACTCATATAACAGTCAAACCAAACCATTTTAGCAGAGTTGGAAAAACAATTAATTTAAACTGCAGTAGGGCATTGCCATTCAGCCATTAGACTACATGTAAGAGTGCACGATTGTGTTTCTGCATTATGCTTTGCAAGCCCTGGTCTGCTCATCAAGAACACTTTGAGGTTAAGTGTCCTGACTGAGGACAACAGGAAGTCTTTGATTGCTGGCCTTCAACCAGAAGAATACACTGTAATATAGTACACATTGGGGAGAACGTCACCAATCATATAGCATCACTCATGGTCTAGCCACATTCACTCTTGGTGTCTAAACAGCAATGGTATTGTGGAAAGAGTGGAGACATTGCCATGTAAAACACATAATACCAGTAACAATGCAGGAAGACACAATTTAAATGAATTCTTATGAGAAATAAAACAGTGGCCAAACTCTAGAATTAGAAATCTTAACACAACAAGAATAAGCAAATAATTTTAGATTCAAATGTACATTGAATCAACAACAGCAATGTTATATTTTGGAGGCAAGTTGATGGAAAACTGATGTGAAGGAACTGAAATAAGAACAAGTGTACAGAAAGTAAGAAAAACAGAACCGCAAGGTAAAGACAAAGGTACCACTTTCTAACACCTGTGAGATGTTAACGAACAGTGACAGTGCGTTAAGTGGAAAGAGGACAGTGCTGTTCACTGCACACGTAGGGGACATCTGTCTTAGCTTATGTAAGCAAATATTGCTGTTCTGCACTGTGCAGGAGCGCATTACACATGGAGGTAAAATACAGAAGCCTGCCTCTGTATTTGTGGTTATTCAGAAGCTGTTCGGTACTCTAATCTATTATCTAAGACAAATACAGTAGCCTGCTTATAGATAATAGGATTCACTGCTACCACCATGAATCCATAATTGTAAACTTAGAGGTACAAAGTAAAATGAAATATGCCAGTTGGTCATTTCAGTGCCTCCAATGAGCCTAGAACGTTTATGGGATTTAATATATTGTTAACATATTTGGTCAGGTGAAATTTCTGACAGTATATCCTGTCAGCTCATAGATTATGCTCAGTTTGGGGTAGATTCATCATAAAATACCGTCATCTGCCTTGTTATATAATGAACATGACGTAATATGTATGTAAGTAATGTCTCTATGAAATTTCTAGTAGCTGAGTGCTCATTCAAGCTAAACTGAACTGTAATTGGTTGTCTATTGGTTATCAATGTGAAAGTATTCCATCTACGAACCTCCATGGTTAGCATTATTGTTAATTGGCAGACTGACCTGTTATGTAATGTGGTATAATGAATGAACTACTTTAGCATGCTGGATAACAATGATACAGTAGAGGCAGAGACAAGCAGTGGGGCACAGTGTTTGAGCAGCATGTGTTTATTGTTAAAAATTCTCCCATGAAATATAACATTTTATATATAACAATAATATAACAATTAATGTATATATATATACAGCATCACAACAAGACAATTCAGTTACAAAAAGCAGTCACACACACACACACACACACACACACACACACACATGCACACTAAAACATTTTGTTTTTCAGTTCATTCCAGTTGTAAGGTGCATAGAACTGGAAACCAGTCTTCCCCAGTATAGATATTATTGTGGATTATATAATGGTTTTCTGTTTTGAAAGGAGAAAAAAGCTCTGTATACTGTTCTGTATCCGTAGATTTCCATTATTAGTACAGATCGGAGCGTGAACATCTAAGCTCTGCGCTTTTGGGTAATGAAATGAAAAAAGTCTTTTTGGAGTTTAGAACAAGCTTAAATGAATGAAAGTGGTCTGGAGGTCATCAAAAGCAGACTGTAACAACAAGGTCAGGTTTGCAGTAGGGATGATGGCAAATAAGATGATATCATCAGCATAAAAATGAACATTGCAATGAATAAATATTATTTATAGACCAGCTGTAAGCAGAAACATCAACTATAACAGAAAGCAGCTTATTTAACGGAATATTATGATCAATCAAAAGGCCTTAGGCAGATCTACAAACAGCGCAACACAATGTTGCTTTTTCCACACAGCAGTTGCTGCAGTTATTGGACCAGGTCTAAAGCCCAACTGCTGTAGCTGAAGGACAAATAGTCCTTCAACTACAGCAGGCAAATAGTTTAGAGTTGACCAGTGATTAGATATATGCTGGTAGTTCTTGAGGTCACAAGTGTCAGAACCTTTGTGCAGTGTTGGAGGATTCTTTGCCAGAGATAAACGTTGAATTAAAAATACGTACAAGTGATGCTGTAATAACAGGATCACTGAGGCGTAGAATCCACAGGTAAAACTTGTCCTCTCCAGGAGACTGTCTTGTGTTTTCGTATACTTTGTTATTCACAGAATAAAAAAATCATGAATCAGAAACAATAACTTCCTCACACAATTTGTGGATCCTTTTTGGACCTGAAGAGCAGCGGGCACCAGAAATGTAGCTGAAAAGAGAAGACAAAAAAAGATCTTACCTTTATGCTTTATACACAAACATTTACAAACTTAACTAGTGATATACAGCAATGCATACCTTAAAATAAAGTGATGTGGGGCTGCAGATGTTTTTCTCCTTCCTCCTTTTTAATCTCTTTCTCAGGATTTTGGCGTGCAGGTATTCCACTCTCTCTTCCGCAGCGGTGGAGAAGAATCGCTCACAGACCATCAGCCTGAGCTGAGCCACTTTGGCAGCCATCAGAGCCATAATGAGCAGGGTGAGCAGGACGGCAGCCAGAGGAACAACAGAGTTATAGAGCAGCAGCTTGGGTTTAGGAAGACACTCCCTCTCAAAAAGAGTCACGGAGTAGGAAAAGTCTTTCTGATGGTTTTCCTCGTGAAATGGCATACCTATTAAAGTTGCAATCGCCTGAGAAGATAAATGAAGAAGTTTTCAGTGTCTGTCTGACTGGAACAAAGAGCGTAAATGCAGAAACGTATCAGTGGGTCTTACATACTTACGTTGATGCTCATTAACAATGGGACGTGGAATGGTTCCAGCTCAGATAACTTTGTTGTTACAATATCAACAAAACAGTACAATAAGGCATCCGCAGTTATAAATATGACCCAAGCTACAAAATGGGAGACAACTGGAATACCAAATTTCAGCATAGCTCTCCCCTCTTTGGTGGTGGGACGGGCGGAGGGGAGAGTGGTGTACAGCTTCTCTTCCTCTGGTGTGAGAGGGAGGACGTGGGGCTTTCCTTCCGCCTTCTGCTTCTCGTCAAAACTAACAAATTTGCTGCTGATGAACCTGTTTTCGTACTTCAAGTCATTGCAGTACTTTTTTATATGCAGCGCTATAAACATCATGAGCACGAGGAAGCTGATGGCGGGAAACATCCTTTCGGTCACAGAGGAGACTATATTCATAAGGGACTGTACATACTTTACAGTTTCATTCAGCTTCTGCTCTGCTTCAGTGAGTTTCTCCTTGAATTGTTCTGATTCCAGTCTGGGTGACACCTTGAGTTGGGAGTCCAGGTTCAAAACCCCTAAGTCTGTAACCCCCATGAGCATGTTTCCAATCCACTTCAGCATCTTGACATAGTTACTGAATGGAGCAATGATGGCTGCTTTCTTGGCCTTCAGGTTGCAAATCATACTCCTGACCAGGCTTGTGAGGTTCTCCAAGGTGTTGCGGATATTTCTAAGAACTACTAAACTGGTCCCAGCAGTCAGGAGCAGGTTCCGACTCTTCTTCATGAAAATAGAGATCGCAAATAGAGTCCCTAAGCACCTCACTCTCTTTGATAGGAAGAGGGCAACTGTCAGCAGTGCCCCAAAGCAGCCGGCAATCCCTCCAGCCACTGCTAGCTCATAGCTGAGGGCGAAGAGGAGGTACAGGAGGAGCAGGGAGCTGAGCAGGAGGCTGCAGAAGCTACAGGTGAGGAGGAGGATGAGAGTCCTTTGAAAGCCATCCCTTTTACCAGTTGTGAAAATATCCAGAGCCAGATAACCAATATCCTTTAGACTCTGTTTTATTGCAATCCATGAGAGTAGCATCCTGGATATTGAAGAAGATAGTGGGGGGAAACCCAACACTGGAGTGCAACAACCACATTGAATTAAGAGGTTAGATGGACAGATAATTGCAAAAGATATATGGCATTTAATGTTCAACTATATGGCTTAACCTTTTTGTCAAAATTTATCTGAAAACAACAAATGCTGTATGTGAACACTGAATAATGAACTTAATGAACTCACAAAGTACAAACCTACCGTGTAGAGCTTGATATCTATTCTTGTGCATGTAGTCTGCAGTCTCCTTATATACGACTAAAACAGGAACTCTTCTGCCCCCTCAAACCTCAGTCATTTGTCATAACCCAGTCATTCCTATTCTTCAACCAAAAGCAGAAGCAAACAGAGGCTAATATGAGGCTGAATGCTGACAGTGTGTGAGGAAATAAGGAAATGTAAGGGTTGGGATTTGTACGGTTATATTGTCATATTTTAAAGTTAGTGTACTGTATAATAATCAAGGTTGAATTGATGGAAAGATAGCAGCTTTCAAGGAACTAAAATCAGAACTTTCAACAGGGAAAATAAGTTGATGTTGATAGCAGGGTCTTTGCGTCAGCAGCGTCACCCTGAAAAGCTGTTTGTGAAAAGAGTCAGTGTGAAGTTTTTTTAGAGGCCTGTGGAATTGTCACATGCAATAACTTAAAAAAAACTAGGTCAAGGAGTGAAACGCTGTTTAGTTTTTAAAAAATCTTTGAAAACACATCATTTCTGTTGCTTTATGATTTTACTCCACTGTAACACAAATGACCTCACATGTTGTATATCAAACACTGGGGGTTACTTGTTATCAGTCATGCTACTGTAGCTGCTTGGCTCTAGGGATGACGATGACAGTCTGTTGATCAGTCGGTCCACCACTTCGGTCAGACTGAAATAGCTCAACAACTATGGCTTCCAATGAAATTTTGTACAGACATTCGTGGTTCCCATTCGATGATTTTGGTGATCCCCTGACTCTTCCTCTAGCGCCACCATTTGACTTTGACTGAAAGGTCTCAACTATGAAATGGATTGACATCAAATTTGGCCCCTGTGGGGAAAACTTTGGAGATGCCCCGATATAATCATCTATCACCATCATCAGGTGAAGGTTTCAATTCGTTCAGTACTTTGGTTTATGACAAAATACCCGCAAATCATTGACATTCCCATTGGCCTCAGCTGCACCTTGTGTTTAGTAGTGCTAATTAGCAAATGTTAGAATGCTAACACACTAAAGTAAGATATGAAAACTGTAAACACTATACCTGCTGTTAGCATGCATTTAGCTCAAAGCACCACAGTGCCTAGATACAGCCTGCTAGCACGGCTGTAGACTCTTAGTCTTGTTATTTTAACCATGTTAGTTGAAAATTTTAAAAATGATGTTGTTTCTTGGGAGTAATCAAAAAAGCAGAATCCTTTGCTATTTGATAAACGACCTTGCCTGACTCGCAGTGTTCGTCTGGACTGGCACAAAAATAATCTTTAGTAATTAGGTTAAACCTTAGCGGAGCCAAACAACCACCATCTTTGAAAATGAAAAATGGTCAGTTGTCAGGCTTGATTGGTAAAGTAGATGAGCAGAACAAAAACTGAACACTTTTTTCCATTCACTCGTGGGCAGACTAGCTAACTAGCTTAGCCATTTACCAACAGTCGTAACTTCAAGCAAATAACTCTTTACATTTTCCATTATAGAGGTTTGATGTACTCGTTATGGGGAGTAGGCATACTACTTAGTCTGTGAAAACAGTTGTATGTCAAAGTCTGAGACAATAACCCTGATGATGTCATCAGGGTCATCTTGGCAAGTAGTCCACAAATCTATAACAGCAACTCTGTGTGACAAAGTGAGGCATGGAGTTAGAAAGATGTTGGAATTTATCTGGCGGGGGACATTGGTTGCATTATGGGAATTGTAGGATCCAGCGTTTTTGGAGCTTGACCCATAGTAGGGACTAATAGTGAGGATTTCTTGGCCTCTGCTATAGTGGTTTTGACAATTCTTTTTTAAATGTGCCTCTAACAAGCCTCCCAACTTTGAGAAAGTGTAATACTAAATTGCAGGAGCACTCCTTTAACAGTTACTTCTTACATGCTTTTTCTGCAGTTTCTATAGGACGCATGTTATACTTGTCATTATGTTATCATCTTATCATCACCCAACACTTGGCATCAGTGTAATATCAATTTTTTATTTTTAATTTGAAAAATAACTTACATAAATCTCTGTACTCAACCATACTTAACCAAGACATAGCCTTGGCATTAACACATTGCACCAAAAAGAGAAAATTAAAAGGCATTCAAAAGGATAAATAACATATGTCTTTGTCATCATGTGAGGCATTTTTCCTGTTCCAAAAGAGTCTATCAATCTATTCATGGTAGCTTGTTTATTCAAATTCTGACATCTAAAGGTATATACAATGAAAATGAAAATGAAAATATATACTGTAGCTTGTTACAGCGACAAGGTTTTCTTGGACATTAAAACGTATTATCGTCATATGGAAAAGGAATAATGCCTCAGTTCAATTTCATTCAGACATACTGCAACTATAAGATTCATATACTTCCCAGACATGAGAAGTATTTATAATTACTAAAAATAGAAAATAAAAAATAAACTGGTCTTGGCTTTTAAATAAAACTAACAAAAATATAGTAAATTAATTTCATTTTCATTAAAACAAGAAAAAAAACATTTTCTGTGGCAATATCCCTTGTTATTTGAACTTGTGATTAGCTCATCTTCACATACAGTGCCTGTAAAATTGAACCACAGCAACATACGTCTCTTGCATGTTTGCTGCCTCTTGATTAGGTATAGACCTCTTGCTGTACCAATACAGATTATTTTTGCATGTTCGTCAACAATACTGAAATAAAATACACTTGCAATCACAACTGTTTCGTCAACCTCCATTAAATATAAAATATTTTCCTTGTCACTTTTTTTTTCTCAAAAACCTGAAAGAAAATATGACCTTGGGGGTGGAATGTTTTTGTTAAAACTTCAATAATTGGCCATGGAAGACCAAGAACTAATTTGCTGTAGAGTTCAATTTAAGGTGAGGGAGAAAAGTAATGAAGTTGACATGCACTGTACAAGAAACTGCAAAAATTCCAAATATCATCTTTATCAAAACATGCTGAGTTACTGTAAGGTGTGCCCAAGCCATGTTGCAGAAAATCCTTTTCAACATGCTTGTTAAACAAATCAAATCCAAAATAAAATACATACTGAAACAATACAGAACTGTAAAATAACCAACAGTCCTAAAATCTGGACAATATCAGGGGACTGAACAATGGTAGCAATGAATAGTACAATGAGAAGTACCCTGGGACAAGGAAGAAAAAGAGAAACATGTACAATTTGCACATAATGTTTATCTTTATAAGGCGTGAGCCTTTTACAATGAAATAAATAATTTACATTTATTTTCATTATCACTTTTTGTCACATAAACATTTTCTGTTAAATAACTCCAAAAGTTTCCTTTAAGTTTCCCTTATCTGCATGTCTGCAAAACACAGACTCATGAATGGTCTAAAGAATGATAAACAATGTCTTTTTTTTAATCACGATGTTGCATTCACTCCCCTTGAAAACCATGCACTAGTGAAATTTATCTTTAAAAATAATATAAATTGTTGAAAATGGCTGATCTGTTTTATTTATTTTTCTTCATCTTTTTTGCAAGTTGCAGCCTCAAGAAAATAATTTTCTTTTTTTTTTTTAATTCAGCTAAATTTGTGTCCATGCAAATGAACTAAAAAGGAAAAAAAAATTTTTTTTCTCATTTAATTTTCATACAATATATCAACAGAGAAAGAATGATGGTAGATTGTACATCTTTTCATGGGGTTTGGATCTTTACTGTATATTCTGGAGTGTTGATGGTAGCCACTTCAATATTGCCTCTGATTAACTTTGAAGTCTTTCTGGTGATTTACCAGTACAGTTTGATTCAGTACATAAACCTAGAGTATGCAGGGCATTTCTTTTGGGGTTTGGGGGGAGTGTGGATATAAGCTGGGACACACCTCACCCAAAGTGATGGTCTCCAAAACTCGATCTACACAGCTAGGTCTGTTGGCGTGGCGTGACCAAGCATCTGGTTAGAAACACTGTCACCCCCTTCAGATACAAGTACATTGACATTAAAAGAAAAAAAAACAAAAAAACAAATGAAAACAAAAACAAAAAAATCAAAGCAAAACATTTATTTTTCATTCGAAAAGGGCTTCTGTAGAACTCGTTTAGCGGTTCCCAGTACTGACCCCCATGGCTTCGAATTGGATGAAAACCTGGAACTGACGGATTCCTCGTGCTAAGGAGTTCATTCCAGCTTCCTCCAAACAACAACAACAACACCCGGCAATCCCGGCCGCCAGGCGTTTGCAACGCGCTTCGCCACGTGCACAATGTGCGCGACGTTTTTGCTTAAAACACAGGATCACGTTTGCACCCCTAGAAACAGGCTCAGAAGACACAACATCAAGCATGCAGTGTAACCGGGGGGCGTGACCTGTAATCGCAACACTGGCTGCTACAACAACGCTATCAGTCCACACGCTGCTATGATCGAGAGAAACTGTCCAGTGAGGATTGGGAAGCTCTTCTTGTCAGTGGGGCCAGTGTAGGGTCCACCAGTGAGGAAGGAGGAAAGAGCTTGAACCAGCCAATCACCATGTTGGACAGGTCCAGCTCATCTAACAGTATCTGAACTGCTCCCATGAATGATTTATGGTCCATACGTCCATAATCGCCCCAAACGATGACCTGCAGAGAAGAACACAGAAAGAGAAATTAATCAATAGGAGTTTGGATTCAAGTTTAAACAGTGGGAAATTAAGTTGTTTTAGTAAGTTTCTGCTTTAATCACTGTGAGACATTTCTTACCTGTAAAACCTTCCCTCCTGGACTCTCCTCAAACGGCAGTTGCTGCTGGTAAAGAGGATCCAAGGTTTTTCTTGCTACTTTTGTTTTCTTTTTGGCTATGCAGACTCCGTTTTCCAAAAGGTAGACCTTTACATATGGTGCTGAGAAGAGAGGAGGGGGGGGGGAGGGAGAAAGAGGAGAGGTGAGAAAATGTGACAATATTCTTATGCCAAAGCCCTAGAGACGCATGCTCTTTCATCCTTTTTATTCACCATATATCAACGTGTACGTTGAATTTATGAGGTACGTGTGTAATTGCCTGTGATAATGACAGTGTGAGAGCTTAAAATACCTGGCAGTGCCTTGGAACCTGGTTTTCCCACAAGGCCACGGGCTCTGATGACCTCAACCTCCAGTGCTCCTTTCTTCTCCACCATACCGATCTGGATGTCACCTGAATAGCAAAAATTACAAAAATAGCCAACTTTTAGCGCACTACTGACTTAATATATATCAATATATAAGCTATAAGTATACATAAGTTTGTAAGGTATATGTACTGTATATATGTAGATATTTTACTGTATATAAGGAATAAAATCATGTGTAACTTACATGATTAACCTTGTTTCACTAACATTTTAAATTCTAAGTGCAAAAAAACTATTCCAAGGATTGCGAAGCTACTATGTATCGAATAAGGGGATTCTTGTTCTCACCCATAGGTGGAGTAGCCAACGTCTGTCGTCCGACTAGCTGGGCGGGGCCAAGACCATCCAGGAAGTCACTGAACTGGGCATCTGAGGAGAGCCTCACACCAGGGAAGATGAGACTGAAAAAGAGAGAGACACGCTGGTTACCACAGAGATGAAAGGTACAGTTGTGTTGATATAAGAAAAAGCTGTAGTTGAGTAAACGGCTGTAGTCTATTAAATGTCAGAAGGATAAGGAAGAGTGAAGCCTAATATGAGTAATCAAATCAAGTTTTGAACTGTTTGCTGTGTGTGTACAAACTGCTCCCAGTAAAAGATGTCTGGAGGAGCTTTTGGAGAATGCGAGTCCTCGTGTCCTTACTTTCCCTCGGAGCTGTAGCTGTTCATGCTGCCGTCCGTGGACTCCCGGCTGGCTTGCCGAGTCATCCTGCTCCTCATCTCCACCGCCAGGCCCGTCTCTGTACTCCTCTGGATCGTGCTGCGTAACTTCTTACCTCCCGCTTCTGCAGACAGAATGACACACACAGAGAGGGAGAGAGAGAGACAGAGAGAGAGAGAGAGAGAGAGTGATAGAGACTGTCAATCCATGACATTGAATCATTTTTGTGACTCATACAGCGAGTTGCATTCGCTTGGATTATTACTGACAGACCCGTGCTTTCATTGGCTCATAGAAAAATCATTCCAGAGGGAAAATAAAACACAAAGACAACTGCGTGAATGAAAATGAAGCTCTATACCAAGACATGAGTGCAGCTTATTCTGGGAGGGATCACGGCAATTTCACTGTGACAATCAAACAAGGTCACTAATTCAACAAGCTCTACAGAATTATGGCTCTTTGTGTATCTGTTGAACAGAACAACATGTACAGCCCTCCTCTGGTCCACTGCCTACGGGGGTCTTGTGGGAGCCGTATTGAGTCTATGCTCCACCTACAAACATCCAGCGTCTGCCCCCCATCCTAACTGATCCAAGACGACAGCTGACTCCCCCCATTAGTCCTGTTGCTGCTCATCTCCACGCAGCCTCCCTGACAGCCTGCTGTGTGGTGCCACGTGGCTGCGCCTGTGGCAGGCGTACACATACTGTACCTACACAAAAGTATGAATGCTCCATCACTAGACACACACATGGCAACCAGCGCACACACAACACACACACACAAACACTACTATGTTTCATTTTATATCTCATTAAGAAAGAGCAAATTCTCCTTCATTCTGAGCGCAGAGAGTCATCACAACATACAGCAAAGACACTTAGGAACTTAAGATAAAATCAGACCCATTAGACTAGTTCTGTTTGTATTAGATACTTATCTTGATATTTAGCTATTGAGCGCTGTTAAACTGGTATGTTAGCACCTGAAATATGTATAATCTCTAAGTTTAAACATGTAATCTTGTGTGGCTATGGTCAAAGACTAATCATCCGAGCATTACCAAACGTTGTTGCACATATTGTAGTTGTGGAATTTCTTCTTCCTCATCTGTAATCAGATGAATGCAAAATGAGGGCATCATGTTATTTCCCAGAGGTCAGATAATAATCGCTGCAAAGCCAGACGAAAGTAATAACGCTGAGTTACCGTCAGTTCACTGTTTGCAACCCCCAGGTGCAAAGTGATGACAAACAATCGGCTATCCATAGACCTTATGTCATTTTCACTTAATAATTCCCCAGTTAGTATGGATGAATCACATCTAGACTGCAGCATTCCTAATGCAGCATCATCATGGGCCCCTTTGTGACGCCTGCTGTCTTCACTCTCCCTCCTCTCTCCTTCCTTGCCTCATCATAGGACGAGCTGAGGAGAAGAGAGCTGATCCTGTGTCCTATCTCAAACGGGCATAAACAGACATGAAGCCTTTCAGCCTTGAAATCTTGGTTATTTAGCCGGCTTCCGCCTCCTCTTCCTGCTCTTCACACATTACAATAGGAGACGAAGCCACAGAGGTCGTCTCTGACGTCTGCAGCAAACAGCAGCTCAAAGATCTCCTCTGCCAATCAGTGGCCAGTGGGATGTTATCAATCAACACTGAAAACACAGCGTTTTCAAGCAAGGGAAATCTGTTTTTCTGCTTTGTTGCACAAATTATGAGATGCATTATGTTAGCATTTACACTGCAGCCCTCACTATACTCATAATATCAATGAATGGGTAATCTTATAAAATAACTTTACATGAGTTGCTACGACCAAAGACTGCTGAAATTCCACTCACTGCAAACTGTAATAGATTAACTCACATACAATCATATCACATACATGTATCTACTTTATAGACAAAACACACACACAAAACTGCATTCAAAGCGATGGCAGATGAGGTAAATGTGTCAAAGACGGGAGCATTATCTACACTGGCTTCAGGATGTGGCGGCCAAGCACTTTTGTAAAGTATCTGGCAAGCGTGAAGCAGCAGTGGCCTAAAAGGTATACAAATGAGGTCACTGCCCTCAAATCTCCGTCTTGCCAGGCAGGAAAAGACAATGACAGGTTCAAGTGGAGCTGCTCGGCGGCCAACAGTGGAAGTGTGAGTACAAGTGTGTGTGAAGCTGTAGCTAAATATTTAGAGGTAACAAAAGTAAAGGTATAAAAGAGTAAATCTTCTGCACTGCAAATCTGCGACCTATTATTTCTCTGTAAATAAATCCCCTGCCACTGAAACAGGAACTGATGAGAGCTTCTTGGGAGGCATAAATATAAACACATACAGTAGGCGTCATCACTACTGTTCAGGAAATCTGATGCGACAGTCATAGAGCAATGCTGTATTCCCAAGTTAAATAAACACTACCACCCACAAGATACTAAACAATGATTCATTCCAGTTACTAAATCCTTTGTTGACAGAGGAAATGGAATATTGACTAGCATGAGTAGAATATATTGGCAAACAGGTTCCTATAACCATCCATGTTACCGTCACCATCAACAGAAGCAGTATGTGTATTTCACAACAAACTGATAGCCTGGATGATGTATTGACTACTCTTGAGATGCAGGCATAGATATCAACTTTCAATTCATAATATTACCAGTGTACACACAGCTCAAGCTTCATATTATTATAATTGAACTACACTGTCATCCTAATTAAACTAATTACATCTCTTAACCTGCCTCAATTCTCCCTACAATCAATACCACTGCATCTTCCCACTAATCCTAAATCCATCTCCTCTCTCTCTGCCACCCCCCAGTTTAAACAGCACTGATGCCCCCCAGCCAGGAGCTGCTACTGTGACATTTCCCTGGATGTCATCTTACCTCCGTCCTCCTCATCGAAGGAGTTCATGCAGGGGAAATAGACAGCCAGCGCTTCAAACGATGCAGACAGGCTCATCTTGCTCTGGGAGCGCTGGATACGCATCCCAGGAGCTGCAGCAGAGGTATCGTGGCCCTGCCTGCCCATGGTGACCGGCGGCCGTCCTTCTCAATGCGGTGAATCAAACGCACTAGACGTCAGCTTTGCCTTCTCTGGCTGATCTTACTGGTAAAGCTTTAAAAATCAACTCAGATCTAATCAGTTTGATAAGATTCCTAAGCCCAGTAGTAGAAGACTCGGTGCTGTAGGAGATCAGGTGTGCTCTATCATCTAGTCTGTCCCTAGATGCTCTGTAGACCGCATCTTAGGGAGAGCTTCAGAAAAACGTTGCTTCAGTAGCCGAGTCTTGTGCTGTCTGGGTCTGACGTTCCTGCTGCACCTCTTTCTTCAGGGGGGGAGGGGAGAGAGCTGCATCGCGCTCCGCCAATCAGAGGGCTAGGCTGCTCAGGCGCACCTCGGCTGGCTCTGCGGGTGAACAAGCTCTACCCAGAGATACTGAGCCCCCCTCCCCGGTCCGTTTTTCACCAATTTTTTTAACCTCTTCTTTTATCATTTGCTTTCTCTTTTTTCTCTCTCTGCTTGCTGTTTTGTGTCTTTTGTGCTATTCATCACTGCTATTTTCCTTTTCTGTCCATCCCCTGCCCCACCATCCCTCCCTCTCCCCATCTTATCCACAGAGGCCAGTGAAAACAAGCTGTCATTAGGTCTGCCAACAGCGCTTCAGCCACATGGCGATCATTTAAAGTTCACACGCCAAACTCTGCTACTTTATTTTTCTCCCATCCCTAACTACCATACCACAGCTGTGTTGTGTTGGGAGGAATTCACACTTTGCTTTTTCTGGCTGGTTTCATAGTTCCTGAGAATAAGAAATCAAGTGGATGATATTATTCATGTGCTCAACCTGAAAAGTTCATTTATCTTCCTTCCACAGCCTCTATGACACAGCTATGCTGTGTTACGAGAAATTCAGTTTACCTTGATCAATCACTAACCATACAGCTTGTCAAACATTCAGACAAGCTCTCTGTTTGAATTAGGGTCACACTTACCAAAACATAAACCTTTTTTCTACCATTTGTGGACACCCAAGGCCAGCCTATTTTAAACAACCCAGAGCAGGAAGACACAACAGTGGTGCTAAGAGAAAAGGCTTCTTCACAGGTGGTCCCCGAAATACTGATAAATCTGCTACTGGCATGGTGTGTGAGGGGTAATACATAAATGTATGGCTTTAAACTAAACTCCAGCCCCTCTGCTCACTGTCACTACCGCAGCTTGGTAAAAAAATATGTGAAACTGTGCTGCTTTGACACACTGCCAGAGAACCAACTGTGGTGCTTTTGTTCTGAATATGTATTTGGCAGAATAGGCACAGCACAAGACAATTATGGGACTTCTGTGCACCATCATAAATATAGCGAGCTCCCTGTAGTGTTATAGTTGAGGCAAAAGTTCCACTCTAAGAGACACTGCAACCTACTTCCATGAAGAAGCCTCTTAATGCATGGCACCCATTTGCAGGTTTCATCTAGGTCAGCGCAGCCAAAAACAACACTTCACATTTACAGCTAGGGGGAAATTGGACAAACACACACAGTTACAATACAACCAGCTGAGTCATTTTTAATGGGTCCTCGAAGACTCTGTCTTTATGAAAGGATATCATTTAGGGCTTCTGCTAACTCAGACATTAACCTAAAGATTGTGTATATTTTAATAAATCAACATTAAAAAAAACATAGCTCATGTAAAGGAGGAGTTCTGATTTTGTCTGTCTTTTCCAATTAACTGCTTTGGAGGAAAAGGTGGTTAAGGCGACTGCTTGACCAAAAGAATAACTGGAAACACGCCAGAAAATGACAATTTATCTTTCCTCTTTCTAAGCCACGGCTAATGCGTCACTGCACACGTGGCGACAGCGGATGGCACTCTGACAACACGTGCTGCTTGTTTCAACTTTCGCACCTTTGGCACAGTTTATTCTTACCCATCCGCCCACTGCACAATAGCAGAGGCAAAGGAAGAGGCATCTCAACATTTTTCACCGTCATACACCCACTAAACCTGACACCAGACACCTGAATAAAAAAAATAAGGTTAATTGCAGTGTTCGCAGATCTGTTCAATACAGCACGTGGATGTGTTTTCAAGGATACTGAAAATAGTGTGTACCACACATGAAAAGCCACAAGGAAACGTTCATGTAATAACGCTCAACATTATGAACAAAATAAAAGCATATTTACTAAAGATTAGAGCATTTCAAACACGTTCAAATTTGTGCCTGAAGAAAAGTAAGAATCTAGGTCTCTTCGTAAGTGCATGACTGTTAACTACTGAACTTCAAACATCTCTTTATAGAAAATGTGTCACTTCAGTTCCAAGGACCAGAAGGTTTATAACAGGAGATTATTAGTGAGATGAATGATGGTTTAAGGAAAGTTCATAAGTCACTATCAGAGGGTCTTCTTAATTTTTTAACTGATGGGGAATGTCCATTTTAGGCAATAGGGGTATGCTCTGATTTCACGACAGCATGACTAGCACAGATTAACAGTAAAACACACTGTGTAACATATCTGCTCTCACTCCAAACTATGACAAACCTTCACGACGGCGACCATACAACTGGAAATCACAAGCACCTCAGAAGGCAGGAATCTTGAGAATCTTGCCAATTCTACTACAACAACAAAAGAGCGTAATATCCCAGAAGTCATATGTGAGGTCCTTCTGGCAGGCGGCAGGGATCACAGGCGGAAGCCTTCGGAAGTCTTTCTGATTGATGAGGCCAGGCCAGGCCAAGCGTCAGAGAGCGACTCTGGCCCTACAAACCGTAAACACAGCTTAATGGAGGGCTCTAACCCTGGCACTCGCATGCAAGGGTGTAGGCAAACACACACATATCCGCGCTTAAATGTGCACACACCAGTACGTGCACAAAGGTAGGCAAACATGCTCTCTCGACTCTCAGTTTACATTCCCTGCTGCCTACCTTGATGCAAGCCAGTCCTGCAGTCTGGAAGTGCAGTTTCCCCTCTTGCGTCGAGCTCAAATATGATGCGTATTATGAAAGGAAATAGCTTTAAAAACAAAATAAGGTATGGTATCATGTTTGAGCTTACTTCTCTGTTTCAATCTCACTTTACAGCACATTAAAGCTGCATTCATAGATTTTTGGCCACTAAATGTGAGACACACAATCTTGAGATATTAACGCCTTATAAAGTTGTTATGGCTAACAGTTACCTACTTACATACCCAGCACAAACAAAGCAACATTACCATTAAGTTTTTTAGTCTTGGTCTCCACCAACTCCAGAGAATGATATCATCTAAAATATTGGGGTCTTCAGCTTGCCAGATGTGCCACTGTCTTCACTGGCTAGTTGCTAACTTGTCTGTATGCAGTTTGGGACTGAAAAAGTAGCGTATAGTCTGGCTATCAGACTATTTTGCTGGAAAATGCTGTGTGTGGAGGTTAATGAGAGCGGTGAGACTGAGCTTAAAGAGGCTGAAAAGCTCCTTAAAGCTGCAAAGTTCGGTGCCAATTCTTTGTGACTACAAGCGACATCTTCTCCCAGAGACATCTTTTGATTCAGTGTGATATAAAAATATTGATTAATTCAGCTTTAAATCTCATATGTTCTGTGAATGCAATTGAAAGTACAGAAATGAGAATCATTCTTGACGATACAACAGCTCATGTTTCATAGGCTATATAACGAAAGACTTCACACCCAAACATGTACACACTCTGTGTCCCACCATTCACTTCACACCTTCACTGAAAAGGTTCACACCTTCAGTGGAAGGTGTGAGGAAAGAGGGGCATATTTGAAATGTGAAATGCAGGAGGTGTAGCAGTTGGAACAGTCCGTCCCCTGGATGCCTCCTTCCACTCAGTGGTGCAAACACTGTAAGTGTAACAGATGGAGAGCTAACGAGAGAGAGAAAGGGGATCTAAAATATTGCCAAGCCTTATATGTGTATAGGAAAAATCCTGAAAGTGCTGACCTCTAGCTGATTTTTCTGTCTCACAGTCACAACAAACTAGCGTGATGCGTAAAAACTTCTCTTGCGTGTGAAAAATACAAACATGCCACCACGCCATGAATACTTCTCATACTGAAAGAGGAAATAAGTGTGTTTTTAACCATTTCTATGAAGAGCAGAAACATCATGCTCACGCGCCATGACTAAACTGACCACTGTATTTTTCCAAGTGCATGTCTCATCGGGCTTCCTCTTCGACTGACAGCTACAGAGTGGTGCTGTCAGCGTTTAAAGACAAAACAATCACGAGGAAGTTGTATTTTTAGCAGCATTTAAAAATCTAAAAATGCAGGGTGGAAGTTCAATTTTTAGTCCAGTTCAGAGGGGAGGCAAGAATGTACTGTACTGAAATGTGGGACGCGACTACACAAGTGTGTCCTAAACTGTGTCCAACCCTCAGACTCTGGCAAAGGAGACATATGGCTGTGGAGCATGAGCCACACTGCAGGCAAAAAACACAGAGCAGCTGGTGGAGCATGGCAGGGTTTAGAAGATGAATCAACAGCTTTTAAGCTGAGCTCATGGAGAGAGATACATTATATTCTTAAAGTCATATTCCACCCAAAAATGTATGTTTTAGTATTAAACTCTAACTGTAAGCTTGACAGGTGGCAGTAAAATTCTTCATCCTTCATGTGGTCTTATTAAATTAATGAATTCCCATAGTATGACGTTTCATGGTGTTAAATGGAATATCTGACAGAGAACCACAGAATATGATCATGAATTTTAACACAGTACTAAAAAATAAAGACACTGTAAAGAGGATGTTGTGTGCTCTTAAGAGTAAATCAGTTAAGTACACTTCCCTTTCAATAGCAACAGTATAAAAATATTGTTTTTTGTTAAGTGGGAATGAGTTTGCAGCAACATCAGCAAAGACCAGAGATTTGTACCTCCATTCACATGGGCTCATGTGTCCACTTTGTTTCCACAGCTTGCTGGGTCACTGTACATGTATACGCAGGGTTAAAGTCAATAGGTCTGTATGTTTTCCTTGAATCACAGCTAAATTATGCTACGGCATAATTACCACAACATAGAAAAAACATCATCAAGGACATTGGTTAATTTCTTGGATAACGCAAAGTACACTGTCTGCTGGGAGAGACACTGTGTGCTGCTCTCAGTATGAAAACAATTTATTTAGTCCACCAACTCTGATATTCCCATCACAGTTCATGAATAAACATAAAGTGATTCTAATACAACAATTTCGATACAGCTATTTCAGATATAGACTGAGTAATCTTAATAAGACTTGATCACTTCTGTGCACAGTGAAGTACCTAAAGAGACCAATATCATAAAAATGTGTAAAAATCCAGCTCAACTTCACCTTCATTCAACTGCAAGGCTTAACATACTAATCCATCTACATGATAAAACAATACAGTCCAAAACTGTCTTGTGTTAAATGCTGACGTAATGTGTTTAGGTTTTGCTCCAGGTGCACAGTACCTGGGAGAAAATGTACGGTGACCATAGAAACAGAAACCCTACCGCTGCAGAACTAGAGCCATTCTTGCATTTAAATGCCATACTGTAGCCTATAGTGCGAGTAAACAGGCGCATGCAGTAACGTCATAAAGTGGGCTTTCAGTGGTATACATTAGACAGTAAACTGTAAATGCCAGTGGTGTGAGTTTGAGCATCAACAATATCGTGTTTGTCTGTGTGGTCTGGTCCATTCATTGTACAACTTTGAGACTTTTTAAAGGTGACAGTCTCAAAGTTGTACAATGAATGGACCAGACCACACAGACACTGCACCAAAATGATTGCTGTATAGGAGGCTGCCCTTGGTGGATGAACAGAGAAGTCAGATGGCTCAGATCATTACTAGAAAATGTCAAATTCCAGTCCTCATTGTGACAGTTAACATCACAATATAATTTGGGATACAACAATCAATTTTGGAAAACTGGTGTGGGCCAGCAAAACATCAGCAATAGAAGAACTTCAGTTCTAAACTGCACCACCACTGCGGTGGATGCACTACAACAGAAAAACAAAGAATGGTTACAGCTGTAAATGCAGGTGAAGTCATGGTTTTGGGGCTATTCAGGTGGGTCTAGTTCAAAGTATTGATGTCACAGCAAACCATCAGTGGCAGAGCTGGTTCATTCATCCAGGGTTATCAATTAGATGAGCACGGTCAACAAGATAATACTTCCTGTCAGTGAAAGAATCATTCGGGAACGGCTCATGATGCATTCAGGTGAAATGGCATTAACGGCTTGGCCAATGCAGTGCCTAGTAAAACCTGCAGAAGAAGGTCCCACGAGAACATCCATCAATCAGCCTAATCAACTTTGGGTAGTTGCACCAAAGAGCACTGATGTCTGCACAGTGCAGTTTTAACACACGGATGTTACAGGACCATTGTTGAGTCCCTACATGTAGAAACTATTATCACAAGGATTTTCTATTTTTCTAAGTGCATGTAGGTTACTGGTCTTACTGCTGACCATCATGACGCATTTTTGGTACATTGCAGTGGATCCATTAATAGAATTTGAAACTTATAAAAGCAAAATCGCTCCTACAGTACAGTGTATCCACACATATTTAGGTCACTGCAGAGATGGCTCATCTGAGAGCTCAGGCTGATTAACACCCATGAGTTCTCTGGAGAACTGTTGTAACAAAGATGGAAAAAAAGAAAACTGGAGGAGAGTGAAAGACAGAAAGGAAGAGATACTGTAGAGCTGGTGGAAGAAATGAGAGAAGAGAAGGGGAAATGAGAAAGCGAGGAAAAAGACAGAGAAGGGATATAATCATAGTGGGATACAAATGTCAGTTAGGAGGGAATGAGAGAATAAGCGATGTAGAAAGAGGGATGGGGAGAAAAGCAGTGGGGCACTGGTGTCCCTCAGCCTCGGTTCTACCTGTGCTGCTGTGTTCCTTTCATGCATCATCCTGAGAGCAGCATGTCTACTCCGGCCCCCAAGGAGATTAATTAGCAGCCTCAGCTAGCGGAGGAGCTGCTGAGATAGGCACCCAACTCAACTCAGAAGATAAATTACCTCGGCTGAAAGCTCAAAGTTCAGCTATTTTACCACATACAAAACAGTCTGTCTGAGGACTTTGGAGGTCCAAAACTACGTCAGTATCTGGTGTAGGTGAGAAGGGAGTGAGGCAGCCAATGCATTGTTATCTCTTCTGTATACATTTGGCTATTCTGGGCATAGTGAGTTAGGTGGCATATATACTCCCTCATTTATTGAGAGAACATTTAACTCTATGTAAAGTTTTAAATTTATCAACGAACACAGTGAACTTGGGATCATATTAGTTGTCAAAAAGTGCTGGATATTTAGATTTTTTAAGGTATGAAATAGCTGCACAACATACTGTATGTACTGTATGTATTCATACAGTTGCCTAGCAGTGTGAGGTGAAGTATCAACAAATATCATCAAATCTTGTCTTCTCTTAGAAGCAAAAGACATTTCAGCTGAGAGAATGTTACATCTGGTCCAAATAGTGAGCTTGTTTCAGGGTCAGGTAGAGAAAAGTAGGACATAAGAAGAATCAAGCTGGAGTTCTCAAGGCTGCACCCAGGGGAACAGGAAACTAGATGTTACAGACAATGTATTATACCACATACTCGGAATCCTCCCCACTGATTCCATCTTTTTCTTATATCTACATCACTGCGGGCAGTCTCGCCTGTTTTTGCCTATTAAGCCCCAATTTCCTGTATTTCCTGCACTGTTCACCTCCTCAGCCCTAATGTCAGAGGCTGGTGCTCTGTTGTACAGCTTGCTGTTGATTATGTTTCTGGGAAACCATCAGGACACGTAAACAGAGGCCATTATGGGGTAAAATTACTGAAATGGATTATCAGGTAGAATGCTACTAGCTGTGTTGTAAAAATGGTAGAAAAAACAGCTTAATAATTGTGCAGTGTTGTGAAGGAGAGACAGCCCTCTTATTCTGTTTCCTTCCTGTGATTCATAATGCAAAAAAGAGAAGAACTGCTTCAACTCGTAAGTCATAAAGCACTCATAAGTGCTTTATGTGCAGGGGGCTCATTTTGAGTTTGGCTGAATGCACACACAATAAATCCCTCCCTGCATTATGATTCCAAAAAGCTGCTGGAAGAAGTCAAAGAATCACTTTGTCTTCACTTCATGAACATGTACCCATATGATCTGTGTCTCATGTTTTACCATCATACACATCAGGGTGCCCATGCATGCCACAAGCATGGGGTGATGTGGTTCTAACGACTATGACAATGTTGTATACAATTTACATTTCAAAACATTCCAAAAAAAAATTGCACTCTCTTTTTATGTGTTCACAATATCTTAAGAATGCACAAAATGTATTTTTTGTAGTTGTGTTTGTATGTGTGTGTTTGTGAAAGACTGGAAGTAAACAATATCATTTTTGTTTAAAATGACAAACCACTAAGCACCTTTCAGCCACAAACATAAGAATGCACTACAGCCAATAATGATTCACAGTAAAAAAAAAAGAAAAAAAAAACTGAACTGAAAAGGTGAACAGCAGGTCAATACTGTAAACTGCTGACAACATCTTCATCAGCAGACTTTTTATGACAACCTCCCCACTGGGAATATGTAGCATAGATAGTAAACACACTGGAATTAATAGGCAGAGAAAACAGGCCTTTTTTTCAGATGCCAATCACAAGGAAAAATTATGAAGAAATGCACAGAGTAATGCAAGGTGATGGATTTTCAATAAGCTTGCAAGACGGTGTGGTTTTAGCTGAGTCAGGCTATGTAGCAGCAGTTTGGTTGGGGGGTATTGGGAATAAAGCGGCTCTCTATTGAGCTTAAAACATAATGTACCAGAGGACTGCTGACTTGTGGATGGAACAATTGAGCATAATAAATCAAGTTGATGTTTCAGCTTGCTCATGATGACCAGTGCAACACCAATAAAGCCCCTAAATGAGCCCATGGATAAGCCTAAAATTATTTTCTACATTTATTTTTCTAAAATTGTTCAAGCTAAGATCAAATCAAATGTAATCACTCAAATAAACTCTGACTGTGAAACCTTTCTGTTAACTATTTTATTTCTTCTTAGAAAAAATAACATCTAATTTATTAGTGATTAAAAAGTAAATCGTTTCTTGAACATATGGTTGCTTTCTTCATCACAGGTGTGTTGCTGTGCTTTGCCGTGTGCCGAACTGTCCTCTTTTTTGTTACATGAACTCAATAATGAATCAGACTCAGCAAGCGTCTCCATTCTCCATCCAAGAAACATGTCCGGGTATCTTTTTGCTGTTCACTGCTAGATTTTCACTCAAGGCTGTTACCTGCTGGATGCTATGCTGAATGCACATGTAGGAGGACACGTAAAGTCTACTCTCTCTTGTCCATAGTTTGCTCTGTACTGCCCCCTTGCACTCAGTCTCAGGTCCTGTTATGGAATTATGGACTTAGGAAAATTAAGCAGTTATGACTGTTCATACACTCCAAACATTTATTCAGACTTTGTATTCCCTGAAAAATGAAGTGTCTTCCACCAAGGACTGAGAGGACAAAACCAGCAGTTCCAAGAGCTGCAAACTGTGTACACACTACTCATGGTGGCCACGTGGGAGCACATCCATTCCATCTGACTGACCTGTGTTTGTCAAAGCCAGAATTGTGCTGCTTGGCTGATCTGCCCATCCCCCACCAACACTTGGCAGTGCACACAAACTGTCGAGCAGCCTCTTAAAATCGACCATCCTTTGAATGCACCCTTCAGTCAGGCGATGAGCCTCTCAGGATAACGCACAACAAAGTAGGGCAAAAGGCAGCTTGGCAGCGTTTGTGCTGGTGCAGAACCAAATACAGATCTCAAATATTGAAAGGCAGATGTATGCACGCTCTCAAAAACTCCATCTGATGCACTTAGAAGCACTGAGTGAAATATTAATAGCTCTAGGAGATTCAGGCTGCTCAGTTTGTGCTGTGTCTGCATGGGGAAAGAGTGTGTGCATGTGTGTGTGTGTAACTTTGTTCCCGTGATTGTGTGAAACTGTTCAAATGGGTATCTTAAAATAAAAATCTGAACAAATGTCAGTTGGTTTTTGTCTGTTCCCAAAAGTAAACTCCAGAGGAGTCATCTTATTCAGCAACATAACCATCATTAATAGTCAACAACTGAACAGGGAAGATCTAACAGTTACTTCTGTCTTCCAGCAGCCATATCTTAAATAATACCATACTACTACATACCACAAATAAACTGCTGATTGAAATATTGATGTGATTAATAATTGGCAGAAATAATTAACCCACAGAGGTAAGGCAGCAGCTCATGTGCCAGTCAAATCACGAGCCAGTGCAGTGCCACGTGAGCACACCGCCTCGCTTCACTCTCTTGCTCATCTCACGTCACCATACATCCCTTTCTACATCTATGTCTCTGTCCCTGTGCCATGTGATGTAGCCAGGTCTGGACAAAGAGCGCTGATGGGCAGAAGTGATTACTGACCACTACAAGGTTGAAAAGACGAGATGAACAGGCGCTGAATGCTTAGAGATGCAACGGAGAGACGTGGCTGCGGAGGGGAAGTGGACTAATCGACTGACCTTTACATGAGCAGACCAGACCCCAATCTGTCGGCCAGAGACATCACCGCACGCCACCTGCTAGGCAGTTTTTCGCACTGTGTGGCATCAGCTAATGCAGCTCAACCCTTCTCAAATGGTTATTGAGCGCTTTTGAAAAGAAAGGAGGATAGAAAAAAAATACACCGAAGAGTGAAGAAAAGTAACAGCCCCATGTCCTTCCAAATGTAATCTTTTCCACTGCAGAAAAATACATATTGCTGCAATCAGCTGAGGGAAAATAGTTTTGAAAACACTAACACAACACACCCCTTCATGTCTATATCTTGCATGTGCACACATTCTCACATGCACTCATAGAAATCATAGAAACAAATACAAACAACTGCAGACGACCAGTTTGAGGTAGTGTTTTTTGAAAAATCACAGTCAAGAGAGCATCACAACATGAGAAAAGTGACAAAACGCAACCTGCAAAGCTGTTACAATACATTTTCCAAAATGAAAAGACAAATTATTACCAAAGCACAATAAATCATCAGCATTAGGCATGAAAACACGACCGCAGTGTTGTAATAAGACAGAAAACAAAAAAGGGAGATAGGAGGAAAGAAGACAGGAATTTCCAGGAGAATTGTTGCCTAGAAGAAAGAGAAAAAGGTATGAAAAAAAGCCATGCTGTTGTCTTCATCTCCAGAAAATTACTGTGCAGAGTCCAAAGCCCTTCTAGATAAAAAGCAGGGAAAAGGAAGAACTGCAGAAGAGAGAGCAGTGGTATTAGAACTCAACATTCGACACAGAAAACAACAGAGAAACCCACACAGACAGAACAAGAGGCCACGAGACAGATGCACATATGAACATACATACAGTACACTGGCTGTGCAGTCGGATGCCCTACCTGTTTGGCTGAGCTGAGAGGTGCTCCGGCTCTTGCGCGACATGCCAACCATGGCCTGCATTTTGGCACCAATGCTGGAGCGCCTCTTCTTGTCGTCAGTGCCTACCGTGCCGACCGCCGTGTCCGACTGGCTGCCGTCCGTCTTCTCCAGGTTACACATGTCGCCGCTGATGCTTGTGCTCTTGGTCATGTTCATCCCACCCGACGAGCCCATCTGCCTGTTTTTCATTTTGGATGCAAAGTCACTGTCAGCCACCACCATTGACAGGGGGGCAGGCAAGGACAGAGAAGAGAGGACAGGGCAGAGGAGAGAGGAGGCCAGCGGAGAGGATGCGAAAGGAGAGATGATGGAAGAGGAAACAGGAGGAGAGGATAGAAGAGGAAAGAAGAGAGGACAGGAGAGGGACAGGAGATGAGAAGGTGTGGGGTGAAAAGGAGAGAAGGACAGAGTTCAGGTACAGGAGTTCATGACTTACAGTATGGCCGGGTTTTGGGTTTAAAGTGAATGTTCTGTATATTCTAAGACTGTTCATGCAGTGAAAGATCAACTTTTACATACTCTCCTGTGTTTAGTTCCTCACATCGTTTGTATTAAATTCTATCAATCACAAAAATTGTAAAACCACGTTGTGATTCCATTGATCATTCGAAACTTTAGAAGCCTTTTTGTGAGTGTTTATGTTCTTTACTCACAGAGGTGCTGCAGGATTCTGATTAGCAGTTAGTGCTTTGTTTATAAGCATGTAATACACTTGATTTTCAGTAGTATCATTGGAGTACCAGATTTTTTTATTAGCAACTCATGTAGTCATTCCTACTTTGTGGTGTGCACTACTAGTGAGAATTGCATTGAGTGAGTGATTATGTTAGGGTGAGCACACACAGAGTTACACTTCCTTACGCTTACTTTTAAGTGTGAATTTCCATTTTCTGAGTATTTTAAGGACTTCTCGTCCCTGTTGGCTAAAAAGTTGAGACTGAAAGTTCCTTCTGGACCTTGGAAATAGCAGTTAGCAGATAATGGTGATACGATCGAAAGCTCTAGGACAACCACTTGGGGTGAGACTGTTTTCCCAACTGCTGCTCGTAAGTTCAAGAATGAAAAGGTGCCCTGTGGAGTTTTCTTGTAAACAAAATCTGAATCTATTTACATTCAGTGCTTCTCACCAAAACACGTCGTTTCCTTGAGGTCTAACATGTTGAATGAATTTCCTTCCTCACAAAACATTTTCAAAGCTGATTCTTCTCCTAAGTTTATAACCTGCATTGTTTACATCCATGTTTACATGCTATCAGTCTTCTTCTTCCCTGACTTGGCTGGCACATTGCTGCATTTCTTGGCGCGTTACCGCCACCTGTAGATCAGTGGAATACTGTGAAACCACTGGCAGGACTGTGTATTGAGTGCATATGCACGAGAACAAACAAAAAGGGGACCCAAATCATGTGAAAAACTTAAGTCATAATCAGTTTATTTACATACGACTAAGAGATAATAGGAAATGCAAGTTCATGCTATTTAACATTTAGCGCTCCCTTGCTCTCTGTCACGCACACCTGGAGATAGAAAATAACTTCTCTGTACATGAGTCGTGTCCACACACTCAGTACTTTTACACTAAACTGCACACAAAAAGAAAAGTTGTCTTTCATCAGCATTATTCTCCAGCTCTTCCTGTTTGAAAGGAAATAGGCCAGTGTCCAAATTAGGGTCTTATTTTAGCTCTGCTAGTAAAATTATCTTTAAGAGACAAATTACATTTTGTATCATAGGCTCTGCATCCTTAATGGGATGAGTTACGTGTAGCGCCCTCAGGCTACTATTCATTAATTAAAGTGCCTGACCTCAACCATGTAACTGTCTTATAAAGACAACTTATGGAGAGACACGCTGACTAAAATGGGAGAAGAATCGATGCATTTCGACAATTGACTCCATCAATTACTTCAATTAGGCTCCTTCCAATTCTGCTCTTTGATATATTAGACATTAGCGTTCAGCTCCGTCGTATTAGAATTAAGAAAATGATCGTATATAATCAAGATTACGTCTGACATTGTTATAGGATTTCAAGTGCAGGCAACAATATTACATTACCTTGACATCGAAGTGAGTGATGCTTTTAATTCAAATGTTAACCCTTGCTAGAGCTTCAGCACTCTGCCCGTCCAAATCTACTGGGCATGCCTGCTCCCTGTGTTTTCAAGCCTTATGGTGCCAGAGAGAGAGAGAGAGAGAGAGAGAGAGAGAGCAGCTATTGTTCTCAAGCAGTCAGATAGTAAATAATATTTGCCACTCAATCTTTCATGAGTGTATGAGAACACTATGCACTGCCCCATTTAAATTCAAAGAAAAACTGTCCTGCTCTGTCCTAAACACTACATTTTGGTTGTTTATACATCTTATTTTGGTTGCCAGCTGGTAGTGAAATAAGTCAGATGTGCTCTAAAAGAATGCACACACTCGTACCTCAGCCTGCAGTATAAAGCCTTTTGTTTATGTCAGTTCTAATGCCAGTGGGTTCTGTTATGGATCAGCCTATACTTTAATACATAAATATTGAACGCTCATTGGGGGATTAGTGCCTTTGATCAGTTAATGCAACCCAGAAGCTTTGAAGCAGACTTCAAGCGTCTCGACTCCTGACAACACAACGGGCCGATGTGGTACAGGTGACATTCTAAAATATGCTCTTTCACTATCATCACAGTGAGGTTGCATTGCCTCGACAATTGACTGCCCACTGAGGTTAAAATGGAGTTCAGACCCTTTCAAACAGAAATTCATGTTGCGTGATACATTTAAAAAAACACTCAATAACTGAAAATTAGATGTAATGTATTCATCTAATGGGACAAATGTTCTTCTAGTCTCACTGGACACACTGTACTAGTCAACATGTTTATATCTACTGTAGGAAAAT
>NTHP01000228.1:594720-631243 GCA_003416845.1 Oplegnathus fasciatus | reverse complement strand
TTGTCTAATATGTTCTTCATCTAAACTGACAAATGCCTTGTTGGTTCAAATAGATCACCTACTGATCTAACTGAACACAGTGTACTGACCAAACTGATCTTGACTTAAAATAAACATAACTATACCAGCATCTACCCACTGTTCCTCTATCACCCACTCTCATTACGGTATTTCTACTCTCTGAACAGGTCTTGGCACTCAGGCCAGTCTCAGTGCCTGCTTGGAAAACTGGGACTCTCCAGGGATTTCTGATTTTCAACCTGAGCCCAGAGAACACAGTGTTCCTCATCATGCAGATTGCTCAACATGCATTTTCATCTAGGCCAAGATGTTCCCAAGGCAAAACAAAACCCACTTTTTTTTGGTCTGTGAAAGTGTTGACACCATGCTGTCTTTTAATGGGGTGATCTCCATACTGTAAGATAACAATAACATACAACCACTAGATAAAAAAGTAAGTAACCTCTGACTTTCACTTGGTGAAGTCGAAAAATGATCAGTAATCAGTAAACAATACATCAAATATTGATGGGAACCCCAATGTATGATTGCCAAGAAACTTTCAACATTCAGCTGTGTTATTATGTTGTTATGTTTTAATTAAACTCATTTACCCAAATAGGAAGAGACGGATAAGCTGGTTTGACAGCTGGATCATGAATGCTGTATGTAAATATAAAAGTCATTCAAAGTGCATTCTGTCCTCCCATACTTATCCCCTCGCCTTGTTCGCCTTTAACAGAGAGGATCACTGCTTCTTTATCAGGTGAGGCAGAAAAACAGGTTACCATGGCAACTGTGCCCCCAGCCAGAGCATTAGCATGCGTACATGCCTGTCAACACAGGCTACAAAGTTTTTCATCAGACCCTGAAGTGATTAATTAAAGTAGCAGCAGTAGAAGTAACTCAGATACGGGACTCTCCCTCCATTCACTAGACAAGCTGTTGTTGGATGGGGTGGGTGGGGGTTAAAGTAAACATCCCTTCCTTCCTTTTAGTAATGATCAGCCCCTGTCCTTCAAAACACCAGTCTCTACTCTCCCTCACATGAATGAGACATGAAGGAGGAGAGGTGATGTGGGATTTGAAAGTGCTGATGGAAAGCTCCTTACATCCTGGAGACCACTGGACACGACATCAGCTTAGAGCCACGTGTGTGCGTTTGTCTCTCTGTGCAGTGGAAGCTCTCATGGACTGAAAACACAAATGGCTATCATGATGTTCGTACGCCACGCCGATGTGAACAGGCTCGTTTAATGTATAGCAGATGTATATTTACACTGTGACCTCGATACACAGGAGATGACTCATAAGTAAATGTAGCTAATAGCGATGTTTGCCGAATCACACTGCTTAGTTGCTTTCATACATAGATAAGCAGAGCAGTGAATGAACCGTTTATTACTTGAGGCACGTAGCAGAGACACTAGACACAGTATTGATTATTTTCAGTATTTACAGTATCGACTCTGAGGCTCTTATAGTAAGACACAGTCCTCTACTTACTCTTTAAGTTCATTGTACAGGTTGATGTGAATGTCGTCACTGGCAGAGCTTACATAAGAGCACAGAGATCCCTTTTCTTATCCCAGCATGCAGAACGTATCACACTGCTAAGCTTATGATGCTGAAAAACAACATATGGAACTGAAAGTTGTAGCTTTGATACCCAGAGCCACACATGCAGTACTTATTTGAAAGTCTGCTTTGATTCACAAAATAAGAGCATGACTGGGCAGCGGCACAAAGGTCAGTGAAATATACTGAAATAATGTGTCAGTCAACTTCACAGTCACAGTTTAGAGCGAGAGCATAACTGAAGGACTGCCTGGCTGAAGAAACAAAATGAAAATACTGTATGTTTAATTAATAGTGCAATGGTTAAGGTTGGAGTTAGGAGTGTCCACTTAGGGAAGTATATTATAAATATATATATATATATATGTTAAAAACAGCAAATACTCACATTTGAGAAGCTGGAACTAGCAAACTAACTTTTATTTGGAAAATGATTCAAACAATTAATTGATTGTTAAAATAGTTGCTTGATTGATCAATTAATCAATTAATCGACTATTTGTTTCAGCTTCAATCTCCTTGTTATGTCACGCGATGTTGCATTAAAGAGAATGACTGGATTCATTGATTGTTTTATATTTCTATTTCATTCGAGCAATGACTTGGGCAGCAGAGTCAGGAAATCTCGGAGCATCTCGGAGCTCACTTATCCTTTTTTGACCTTTACAGCATCCTGCCTGGTGTATGAGTGCATACGATATTCTATGTTATGCAGAAATCCTGGTCCTCTGTGCCACCTGAGCAGTGTAAACAGTGCACGCTATAATTTCCTGACACAATGTGATTCACAAAAAGCATCACACACAAACTAATCACAAAACAGGAGCATCCAAAAATAGGTGCTCGGACTTGTCCTGAGTCCTGATTGGATGGTGTAAACCATTGTAATATTCAAAGTTTTGAAAATTACTACTCATATTAACATTTACTGCAGCTTAGCAACGACTTCTTTCACAACTGTTCAGGGACTTTATTATTTGATAAAGGCCTTCAGCTATTTTCACTGTGTAAATACTTTTTTACTAAAATAGGATTATTACTGAACACTATTTATACGCTATGTTAACACCAGTTTATAAAAGCTTTGCATTGTGCTTTAGTACACAGACCCTGAGACTGTTAGCTATTTTAAAACAGTAAGAGAATACGGTGTTTTTTGTTATTCTAGTATATCTCTTCTCATGTGTGGTTGTCCCAGAAAAGCAGAATGTGCAATGACTCACATGTGGTGAAAAAGTAGTTATGTTATAGATTTATACTGTAGCTGTCATGAAGGGATTGGGGTTGATCACACAGATAAGAGTTGCCAGCATGTTAAAAGCAGGACTAATCCAGTTCACTTTCAGTCAAGGAGGAAGACATTGTTTGAAATTGAAATATTGTAACTAAATTCAAATATATCTTCAGGATTTTAATCACATTAATTATAATTTCCAGTGACTTAACTGAAAGTGAATTGTTTGCTGGTTGACAGTCTAGGTATGAGGGTTGTGATGTTACACAGAGAGAAAGAAATGTTCTTGGCATGTCGAGGAGTAGCTGGAGGAATGTGGGAGGTTTGGGTTGACAAGTTGCAGGTGCAGAGCGACACTGTAGGACTCAGACAGCATGTGGAAAAACACAGACAGACGAAATACTGACGCAACATCCCAGCACTGAGCAGCACAGAGAGACAGTAAAGCAACACAGACTGCAGCCTAAATAGACAGAGCACTGTCTCAGGATGCTTCTATCTTCTTGTATTATTAATCTGTACCCAAAAATACATTGTGTAGGCACTATACCTGTATACCCTTCAGTATATGTGCACATGTTTTCTGCCATGTGCATTTGGCCTCCTAAACATGTAGTATGTGTTTTCTTAATCAGACAGTACATACTAGTGCAGTGTTAATCGCACATAAGAGGGTATAGCTTTTATCTTAATGTGTTTTCTCTCAAGTCCGAGCAGACACTGAGCAGTACTAATGTGGGTAAGAAGTACTAACTTGGATCCTGCTGTGAATGTGATTTGATAGTGAAGACATCTTATTAGCAGAGTAAGCTAAGCTTTTATCCTGCTGTGGGATTCCAAATCAATTTGTTCTTGAATTTGCTCTTGACATACTTGCACCTGCTACACTCTTCAGAAATGAAATTATACTCTCTTGTGGCCAAAATAAAATAGTGTTGTGTTAAATATAGTCTTAACATGTGAAAACCAAAGTGGTCTACATGCACCAACTTAAAAAGTAAAGATTTACATACATGCATTCAGTCATGTATGTGTGATTGATTACAATTAATACAACCATTTTTTCATGCTACATGCTGAAATTTAAATACTTAATAAAATCTCTGAGCTAAATTATATCTTCAGAATGGCACACAAGGCAAAGGTAACCATAATGAAATTAGACAGTAGCTTGGCAACAAGAGGATCAGAGGAGAAACCAAAGCATTTTTACTGTAGCGTGCCTTTAAGGTGAAAAATGTATCCGCTCACCGCTGTCTGCTAGCAAACTGTGCAAGTTTTACTTTTGAAGTGCTAACTATCACGCCCCACTACTGTAGGAAAATTAGAAGGAATCTTTAATTTTGTGGTGATGTCTTGCCATGCAGATATATGAGTTTGGTTTTATTCACTGAGGTTTTGAGATATCCATCTCCGCCCCAAGAAAATGGAGGTGAATGGAATTTTGATTCACCTCCATTGTACATTATTGTGTTTTTCATTTCAGTCCACAGACCTCAATGTCACCAGTTTCCACTGTTTTCTACCAAAGTTGGAAAAATAGTCTTTAATTAAAAGCGTTGACAGTGAGGTCTGTGGATTAGTCTGAGTAAAAAGGACATTGTTTATATAAGGAGGCATTGTCATTTTTCCATGGAGTGAGGACAAAGATCCTTTTTATGTATATTCTTTTTTAATCAAATTTCATGCCGTCCATCATCATGAGGTGAATAAAGGAAGCAATTCCATATTGCCTCCTAAATTACATAGGCTGATGTCATGCTAACACTCACTCTAGTAATATCACCTTCCTTCATCTTATTATCTCACTTACTTTCCCTCCTAACCACATACACCACTATACATACCCACATATATATATATACATATATATATATATATATATATATATATATATATGCCTCTCTGCATGGCTACACAATTGTTTTGGGGGTGAACTTCTTAATCTTAAAAGCTTGCCGTATTGTTTCCATGTCCATCTTATCTGCTACTTGCTGGCTGGTTGCATGAGTTACCAAACTGTTGTCAGCTCACTACAATTATCAAGTAGTAATGCTACTCTACTTTTGTATTGGTAATGGTTAATGGGGCCACAGTTAGATAATTATCCAGATTAAAGGGTGGAGGAAAGTCGTCAGTGGGCCACTGGGAGCTACAGGTCTTCATTATTGTTAGTAGGAGTCTACAGTTAGAGGCTGCTACACATGTGTTACCTGAGGTCAGTCTCTGAGATACTCCTCTGGTGCAAGTCCTCTTCTTTCTCCATCAAATCTTCCTGATGCTCCTTGTCTGTGTCTACCCTCCCACCCTGCAATCTACCCTCTTTACTGGCCCTTCTCCCTTCCTCTCCTCCTCCCCCACCCGCCTCCTCCTCCTCTAGCACTTCTCCTAACTGCTCATCCCCCTCTCGAGACTGGCTTCTTGATCGCAACTGGCTGAAGACGGAGAGAGAAGCAAGAGAGCAGCACATGCAAAGCAGAAAGAAAACCAAACAAAGCATGAATATTGTCAACAACAAGTGAAAGAAAGACAAACACAAAGTGCAGCCAAGATCAAAAGCAGACTGACTCAAAATAACAGAAAACAGAAATGTAGACTTATAGCAAAGCGCCATGCAAATGAATTTGTTTTTTGCTTTGATATGAGACAACACCAAAGAGATGCAATGTGTTTCATGTTTCAGTGTGTGTTGCCAGATACGGACAAACTTCCCCCACAGCCTGAATGAGCAGAGTTCAGCCATTTGGTTCCAGATTTTTCTAAAACGGAGCCAAACCTGAACTCAATTCACAGTGAGAAAATGACACACAGCACTAGGGGGTGCATTTTCTTGTTGAAGCTGAACCAGGTGCAAACAATTTCAAAGCTGAAAATATCTGAACGTGGTAATGGAAAGACAAGTTCATAGCTGAGGGGGATTTGTCCATTCCTGATTACAGCTTGATGAGTTTAAAGAGTGAGACACTGTCCCCTGGTGTGGACATTAGCCTACCGGATCTTGCGGTTTCCTTGCGGCCTTTCTGATTGGACAGACATGTAGCTCGTGCTGCTGAACCGAGAGGCACTACTGGTTCTCGACACAGCGGACACGTCGCTTACATCACTGTCCGACGACTTGGCCGACAGGTTATCTGAGCCCCGTGGATCTCTGCCTGAACGCTGCAGAGAGAACAAAAACGACACATAAAAGCTTATTATTATTATTATGATGATGTTCTTGTAACACAAAGGATATTTGTGGTACTTGACTTGTGCAGTCCAACAATTTTAAATCCATGCTCCTGTCAAATGTTTAGTGGTTATTCATACTGTTCTTGTAAAAAGGAGACGTTCATTCAACATAAAAGGAGAGACTAATATAAACTTTAAAAAGTGACGAAAGGGTATGAACTTTAACTGCAGCCAAAACACTGCTCGCATGCCTTTAGCTTTTTAAGGAGAACCAGTCTTGATCAAGACGAGTTCTGCTGCAGAAGTGGGCTGATGAATGTGAATAATGTAGACTTATTAGTTAAGCTCTCAGAGGAGTACAGAAAGAAAGAGTAGGATGATATTGTTACATAAGGCGTATTAGGTGTGTCTTTTGAAAGGTCAGAATGTTCTTCAGTCAACTACATCAAAGAGACATTCAAGTAGAGAAATATAAGGCTCTGTGATTGTGTTTGGGAACTCAGTATGTTCAGAGCATTGAGGAAAGATAGTCTTGTCTAAAATATCAACTTCATCGTCAGCATCAGTCACCTTCTGGTCAGCATCTATAAATTGGTGAGATGCTTGTACTTTTCTTGAGTATTTCCATTTGATGCTACTTTATACTTTTTGGAGAGCAATATTGCAACTTTCACTCCACTACATTCATCTGACAGAAACAGTTATTAGTTACTTTACAGATCAATATTTTACTACTTTTATAGTTTTTATTAAAAAGATGAGTATTATCTGACACCCAACAGCATGGCTAGTTTAGACTGTTAGGAGGCCCCTGTCGAAAATTAGTTGTAGGGCCCCTATTGCCCCCCTCCTTCATTATACAGTATGCCCAAGATCCAGAGACCAAGGTTTTCTGGTGCCAGGATTTGTGTGTCATTTAGTTTGAAGAAGTTTAAATAAACACAACTTTATTTATGAATATGAACCATGTGAGCATAGTATAAACTAAAATTGAGTCTTAAAACTAGATTTTGACACAGGGGCCCTCTACAAGGCAGAGTTGATAATTTACTTTAGTGGTGCAAGGTCTTGAATTTCTTAATGTGCAATTAATGTCTGCAATAATAATCCAATAATATAATGCACAATAGGCCATTTAACGTTTGATGCTTTCAATATATTTTGCTGATAATACTTCATTAATTGTACTTAAATACATTTTTTAATTTGGCACTTTTACTTGTAATGTAGAATTTTTACATTGTGGTATTACTTCTTTTACTTAAGTAAAGGATCTGAGCGCTTCCACCACTGGAAGGCAGACAGTACCATAAAACGTAAAAAACTGTGAAATTTAGTTGGTTTGGAAGACAGATTTTTACTAAACTGGCTTTACACTCAGGCTTCCTTGGAAGCTCAACTGGGATGAAAATTTTGGCACCCCCCTGGCTCAAGAAGATTTGTAAACTGGACGTGTATATAATATCCTGGGTGTATTTTTTGTGTGGGATGTTTACTGTAAGAGAGCCTGAACTGAGTGTTACAGTTACTGTTTGATATTACACTGCGGTTTAAGCGCACGTGATGTGTTTAATAATAACGAGAGCATTGTTTTGTCAGTGGCACTTCCAAGAAGGCTAATGTCCAACAGAGAAGGACAACTCACAATTTAATCTGCTTTTTATAGACTCCTTGCAAACACATTGGCTGCTCCTAATGCAATAGTTTTCATAGCACAGACTTAAAAGGAAAGCTGGACAGAGAGCCTCTGTCGTGTACGGCTTGGCCCAGACTGCAGCGAGACACCAGGCTGAGGCCGAGCTCTCTAAACATGTTCAGGACCTCTCCAGAATAGTAAACACTTGACTCTGCACACACTCACTGTCACATTCCTTGAATTTACAACAGAAGGCTCGAAGGCTCAGTTCACCCAAATGACAAAGAGAAAACATATGTCCTCACTTACTTCTGGTTGTATCTAGCCTTGCAGATAATTTTGGTTTTATGTGCTAAAATTTGGAGATATCCACTTATGATCGCATGGCTCAATGCACTGAAGACTAACATTTGAAAAGCTTAACCGCTGTGTGTCTTTCTAGAAACTTAGTTAGAAACCCAGTTACTCAAGATAATCTACAGACCTTGCTGTGAGTTATTATGATTGTATATATATTTTTTTTCCTACTCTATCTTCAGTTCAATATTTCCCAACAAGACATTGTTTCTTTATGTTGCTGCTGAGGTTTCAGATTGACTTTTTCATTGAAATGTCAAAGCAAAACGATCTGCATGGCTCAAAACCACTAGGAGTGGGTGGAGATACATATATATTATGCTTTTTGTGAAGTGGGTGAACTGACCCTTTAAAAAACAACCTAACTGTTTCCCAACCTTTGAACTGAGTTGAGTGTTTACCTGCTTTGGTGTGTCTGTGTGACTTTCTCTGTGTGTATACAGTATGTACACTATGCAAACATCAATGCACATGCGCAATATGTTGATATGTGCATGTGTACATGCTTGACTGCTTGCAAAGTGTACCATATGGCCTATGCACAAACAGCATACTGTACTGCAGGTACATGTCTTTTTCTGTGAATCTGGAGAACCGAAGCATACATCCAGCATATCTGCAGATTTTTTTTACCTTGTGGTAGTCCTGCTCCAGTCTGGAGTCGGAGCCAGTTCCCTGCTTGTATTTGTTCATCTTCATTTTCATCTGCCTGGTCCTCTCCTCCATGTCCATACCTAAGCACAGAGACAGGGGACAGTCAGATGGGGGCTGATGCAGTGAGGAAGGCCTGATGGAGGGACAAACTGTTATGGTGAGAGACAAGCTTCTGCTGAGCTATGAGCCATGAGCTATGACAAGGAGAGATCTAATGGGAAAAAGCTGAATGGTCGGTTGTCTTAACACAGAAACAGAAACACAAATAAAAAATACTGACTGGTAAAGGTAAGACCCATAACACATTAAACAGCTACATTTGTAACCAGTTATAAAAATTACAGGCTCATTTAACTTTGTGGAAAATTTTGACCAAAATGTTCTTTTTAATTGACTGAATAATAATCAAACAGCACAATTTATTGATTCCTACTATATAGTATAGAAGCTTTGGACACTATTGCTACAGTAAACAAAATGTAACAACCCATGTTGGGACACATTTTACATGAGATTCTAGATAAAAGCCAATCCTTTGACAGAAAATGAAATTCCTGATTGATCCAACTAATTGGCAAACGCGTCCCTCTGAGCTCAAACTGAAAGGATTGCAAAATCCACTTTTTTTTTAACTCACTTCAGTGCTTTGTAAACTCATCACATCATCCTGTTTGCCCATCTCATCTCCTCCTAAATTCAATTTAAGCACTGTGCTTTGTTTCATATTGCTGCAAGCGCAATTTGCAATATACAGACATCACACCATAATCAATACACAAGCTTAACCTTGTTCTGTGGAGGTAATAATGCCGAGGACTAAGAACTATGCACACTTTGTGTAACTAAAAAGAAAATAAAATAGCAAAATAATACCTCACAACACATACTTTCTGCTGAAACTGCTACGTGTTCTTCAAAAACAACTTCCAGTCGCCACCAAATTATGACTTTCCTGCTGTACCTGGATCTCCATTCTCTCCACTTGCTCTCTGTCTCTACTTTTGTGTCATATGATGGCAATGATAAAGTGAAGGTGAATGCACACGTACAAGTGCCATGCGCACATACAGTATGCCTGTAGCTTCACATACACAGACACACACACACACAAACAGACAAAGAAAAGCAATACGAGCTGAGAGCAAATGAATGACTGCATAGGTGATAACGCAAAGTGATTTTTTTTCTCTTTACAAGGGAGTTCACTGTCTTCACTACACTACACATCTCACAGCCTACACACTTCCACGTCTTTAGTTTTCTCTAAATTACAGGGATGGAATTACATTCCATGTAAGAAGCATTCAGAAAACTGCTTGTTATGTCACACCATATCAGTTATTGTTCTGTTTACCTACAAACTTTTAATTTTGTTGATCAACTACTGTAGTTATGCTGCTTTTTATATGAGTATATGAGTTGCTGACCTTTTTACACATAGCCTCCCAATTTTAGGGTCCAGAAAGTGATTGATATCATGATATAAAGTTAAAGGAATAGTTCGATATTTTGGGAAATACATACTGACTATCTTGGCGCGAGTTTGATGAGAAGATTGATACCACTCTCATGTCTGTCGCTTGCTTCATACACAAGTTCATTCTAGGTAGAATATAACACAGTGTCTCATGTCAAAACCTGCTGCGAAGAAACCACAGTGGCATGACCATGCTTCTATGAATTGGAAGCATACAGTCTGTCTGCAGCAAAATAAAAAGAGTGCGAAATGACAAAGACGCCGAAAGCATCCTCTACAGAACAAAGAGCGCAAACGGCACCAGAGAATGCGAGCGAAGCGGGAAAAGAAAAGACGATTGAGATGAGGGGAGGTGGGTGGGGGAGGGCAAGCCAGAAGACGTACGGAGTGAATAAAAGTAGAAGAAGAAGAGGAGGCTGAGTCAGAAAAGAAAGAAGGTCAAGAAGAAGAAGGGACAGACCTGAGTTCGTCCAACTTGGTGAGTCCGTGTCTTCTGGGATCACATCACAGAATGGACAGACACAGACAGAGGAGAGGAAGATGGATGTGAGAGGATGCACGAAGGGTAAGGGGGGAGACGGAGGAGAAGAGGAAGGAAGGAGGGAGGGCGACGCCACCACCGTGATCACCGAGTATGCCAGGTTTGGAGGGTCAGAGTGAGGAGGAGGAGGATGGAGGGTCGGGAGGGACACAACACAACGACAATACGACACGACAATGACAAAACAACAAGCACAGAACACACAAACAAAATCATAGAGTACACCAAGAACACACAAACTCCACCATGGGCACGGTGAGAAGTCAAAATAGAGCAAGAGGGAGCGAGGCCGTGAGAGGCTGAGGTAGGGGCTAAGAGTTTAGTTATTAGAAATTAGACAGGGGGGGAAAGGTTGGGAAGGTGAGGTTCTGTGCTTTAAAGGAAAAAGAGCTGAAACAGTAAAGAGATGTTAATGTTCAGAACCAGATAGAAACTCGAGACCTCTGAGGATAGGCGGGGAGAGGGAGGAGAGTAAAGGAGGGTAAAAGGAGAAGTGGATGTCGCTTGAGTCTGCATGGGGCAACTGTGGGGAGACAGCCTGGAAAAATAACATAAAAGAAAAGAAAAAAAAACACAACACAAACTGAAAGCACAGAGCAGCGAGCACACAAAAGAGAGAGCCACTACCTCACAAAGTTTCAGCAAAAATCGTGAAAATTGACAAAAATATCGACGTAACCTGAGTAGAGTGCAAGAGTGCACATTCAAATGCATACACACACACACACACACACACACACACAGACGTCAGCTACAGTATCTTTCTGAAAGAGGGTTATGCAACAACAAGATCGACTGCTTGCTTTCAGGCATCTCTGTTGCTTCCGATTACATGTTTTCGCCCTCTTCGCATTATTCATGTCCTTCTTTCCTTCCGCTTACCCTGCTGAGACCCTGGAATATTCTGAGGAGGATTTTGTTTCCCTTTTCTTTCTCTCCAACATGAAGTGTGCTTTCATTTCTCTATCAGCAATCAAGACACTTCCATGTGTGTTTTGATCCTGCGCAAGCAACCACTGGTGGACCCACGAGACCTCATATCGTGTGTTCAACATCGGGGTCGGTTTGTAATCAGCAGCATCTGTAACCCCCCCCCGTCCACCATTCATTTCTCCAACCTTCCTGTCTAATCTCCATCCTGGAGTCTGAACCTGACAAAACCAACAGTGACAGCTGGGAGAGCAAAAGAAGCACACTCCGATCAGACTTAATTTTCATACCCCCTTACACAGAATTTGCATTTAGCTCAATTAGTACTCCATTAGGGTGAATAATGAAGTGTCACATGAATAAAAAGACAATGTGAGACATCTGTCTCACCAGCTTTCATCTCTTTGTGGCAGCTAACATCATCTCATTAGAGAGTCAAATGATAATCAAGAGAGCAAGTGATTTGTCTCTCCTTACTTCAGCTGCATCATGTAGGTCATCAGGATAAGAGAGTGATATATTAAGACCGAGGTGGGAGTGAAAAACCAGAACAAGTCACTGTGGAAAAGTCTCCTGTGGTCTGTGGGTTAATACTGTATGGTATTAACATTTCATATTTAACCCAACATCAACTGAATGACAAATTATTCCAAGACTACAGACCCCAGCTGCTGACTCAACACCAAGTTAATCATAGTGTTACAAATGGTGATTCATAGACAATGAGCCAGTAAAATAACAAGAAGATGTGTGAAAAATTCACTTTTCACATGTGGAGGTATCTATATTTCCACAACAGTAAATGCCAGCATGGGTCAGGGTCAGTGTTACTAAGGCTTGACGAATGCTAAAAATGAGATCAACTGCCATGATACTAAATTCTGACAAACAGTGACTTGATAAAAAAGTATTACTGTTTGTTAGACACTAGAGCTGTCAAGCTTAAATAAAAATATCAGGTAGCTACAATATTAGTTTAGTTAAGTTTACTTTGTTTTTATTTCTGTCATGCCAGACGTTTGGCCCACCCCACATGGGGATTACAGTAAAAGACACAGCTATTTATCAAACACAAAAAAATATAACACGCACCATTTTGTATCAAATCTAAAGAAATAACAGCTATTATGACATGACATGTACTATTTATATGAACATTTTTAAATAAATTGCGCACTGAATAGCAGAGGAAAAGTAAACGAAATGTTTTTTTCTTTTATTTTTCTCTTATCTCCTAGGCTTTCTTAAAGTACTGTCAATGGCTAACTTAAATGTTTCTTATGTGAACAGTGAAAGCAGTCTCTGTGCATCATTCATGTTTTTAAAAAGTCTATTTCTGTTTTCATGCTACTAAAATGAAGTAATCTGTAGTTCCCAGTAAATGGAACAATAGAAAACAAAATCGAACTCATTCAGATGTCCCGTTCAACAAATATGCTTTTCTTCTTCCAGACATTGAGTCGTAAAATACCATATCTCAACTGGGCACATAAATAGCTTTGCTTCTTAGGTAAATTATATATAAATGGTTTTCAGAACAATATCATCCTAAATGTACGCATTTTGGTTTAATTCATATGTCACTAGCCCACTGTTCTATCAGCTAACACAGATCTCCTAAGAGACACATATTGATCTTTTCATTATTACAAAAATAGTATAAAACTACTGTTGTTAAACTATGTGCAGTCATCATCACAAAAATATGTTTTAATCACTCTTACTCACTGCAGCCTATTTTTAGTAAATTGCTTCCACAAAGTTTGACAACTGATACACAGGCATGGTACACAGGATTTATCACACTAGTCCACGACACAGTCTGTCTACCCCAGTTTTTATAAGAACAGAGAAAAAAACAACTGCATCACCTGCACAAAGCAAGTTGAAAAATTCATGTCTTTCCCACATTGTCCCTTACATTTTACTTGCTATCTAAAGCCACCACAGAAAATCAGATCCTGTGGGCATGACATATCAGCAGGTGACATAACAGGTAAATATAAATGAGGCTTAATACAGAGGGAGGTGAAGATGTGTTTCCATGGAAGCATATTAAGCCAGTGCAGCAAACATAGCACCTCTAGACACTGGTGGTGTCATTACCTTAGCAACACATTTCATGTTTTCTTGCAAAACATCCATCCGTGACTGACAGCATGAAACTTAACTTCATTAAATCTATTAAAAGTATGATACTGTGCAAAGACACAATATTAACATAGATATTTTCTGTAATAAAAAAATATGTATCTTTTGTTTAGGTTAATGAAATGTGCCGTGCTTTACAGAATCCACCTTAATCAGTTTCCAAACTCTTTGTGATAACGAAGAAATCAGAGTATGTACAGAAACATCAGCTCCATGCTGCACTGCAAAACCACACCAAGGAGGGAGAGACAGAAAGACAGAAGGACGCCATCCAGAGGCTGACCTGGGAAACCTCATGTTAATTTTAAATAATCCTGCTGGCCCATACAAAATATATAAAGCAAGCTCTCCTTGCATTATATCTCCTGCTTGTTTTTTACATTTTTCTAACATCCAGCTTCTACTGTACAATGTCCAGGTCTGCCTGTGGTGAGGCTGTAATCCAGCTGATAAGAGTCCACACAAACTGTGAAGGACAGCCTGAAAAAAACTCTTCAAGGACAGATCACTTTGGTAGAATATTGTTTAGACTTTGAAGGTGCATACCTTTATATGAGTCCATGAATAAGAAACACCGACCATCTTTTCTTGCTCTATAGTAAACACTGTTCACGTGAAGAATTTCACTTTTACTTTGAAAATCTGGTGATTAAAAGTCCTTTTAAGGCAGCTCTCACAAAGTTATCTTGGAAGACATTATTCCTCTCTGAAGTGACATGTTCAGCTGACAGTCAGTAATACATAAGTAAGCAGATTCAATGCTTTGCTCAAGTACAAATAGCAGATGATGGAAAAACTATTGGCTGATTGAGTCCTCACAGTTATAGTACAGACCTTAACATACACTTCATTCATACAGCCTTCACAACATGGACCTTTTGCAGCAGTTGTTTGGGTATCCGATGGCACATTCTAAAAGAAGACACTTCATTTCATAAGAACTTTGCTATTGGTTAAGCCATGACGAGGCTCCACGAGGACCTGCACAATCAGGTTGTAGCGTACCTTTTTCTGTTTGTTGTCTGTCAGGACAGATTAAATGAGTTGGTTACTGTTCATGGACTCATATGATTGATTGTGAAAAAAGTCTAACTCCATATACATCAAAGTGAAATATGGCTTTTAAAGTGTCAGAAATCCACACCCAGACCAACCAACCTGTGTGTGGCTGTGTCCCTCCATCAGACAAAGAGCCATTCAGCCCTCGCTGCTGGTCCTCCCATGTCACTTCTACAGCAAGACACATACACACATACATATATACGCACACACACACACACACACACACACACTGGTTTGCATGCTAGGAATTTTGGAGACTTTGGATTATCAAGGAAACTTTCTGTAAGATCCAGCATAAAATGATTATGATCAGTACCTCTGATACACAGTTTACATATTAAAACCATTATAGGTATCGTTTGCAGTGGTAAGGATTGGTAAGAAAGGAAAAGGCTTCTTTGCCATCTCAGCACTGAAATCATGGACAGCTCCTCATCCAACATAATGAACTTTGCTCCATCTGCTGGCCAATAGAGGTAACACTCTATAAGGTTCTGAAAAATTAGAGATTATACTCTGCAGTACTTCTACAGCAGAGTAAAATGCACAGAATTCAGGAAATACTACACTTAATTATTATTTGTTGAGATGCGATAATTTATCTTATGATATTACAAAGACCTGTTATGTATGACTAAAACTGCCAGTCTTAAAGCAGTGTTATACAGGGTATGTGTGTGTATGTGTTCAATAATCCATATCTAATTAAAATGATTGGCAATTTCACAATGGAAATGGAGAGCTCTGTCTTTGTGAGGTGGAGCTGAGCAGAACTAATTTCTATCAAAGTACAGGGCAGATTAGGGCCTTACTGGAGCCAAAGAAGGACAGACCAGCAGAGATCACAACGACAGCACTCTGTACATATTAACATCAGCTTCAGCTACATACAACTCTCTAATTTCATCACTCCAAATCAACTCAGTCTATATAATAGATGAAATGTGGACAAAGGGAAGTTTGAATAAAAGAATATATAAATGTGCTGCGGCGAATGAGAAGGAAGAGTCAGCAAGAGTAGCAAAGTATCGAGAATCACAGATGCTAGTGAATGTCACACATGGAGAAGTTATGTTGACCGAGAAAGCCCACACAGCAAAGTCACACCACCACACTATTCAGAGGACTTGCCTTTCCTCCCATTTATTGGTGGGCCTTGGGGTTTTTCCTCACAGTCTGCTGCTAGTAGAGAGACAGATGGAGGCTCATGAAATGATGGAGCTCTGAAACCTTATACTGGTACAGTAAGTCACACTGATATGGCAACTCATAATGTATGTGCTCAAACAGAGACGCACATACACCCACCGATCTACACACAAACACACCGCTATCCAAACATACTGAGTACTAGCATATAAAAGCCACCACACAAAAAGTGCCATGAACTTGTGGTTAATAATACTGTACAATGAGTGGCTAATTGCACCATGCATTTGTTACTATACTCATAGTACAACATCCAAACTTCTTACAGCAGCATTTGGCCTGCAGAATATCACTCGGAGCACAATGATTATAAACAATTTAAAAACAGAATGTGTTTTTTTTACACTGAGTATCCACTGAGTCAGTCAGCACTACAGATATGGCAGTGTTGAGTAATAGCACCACGCAGTCAAAGGACAGAAGCACACCACATAAACAGATGGGAAAGTAGGAAGTGGAAACTGTGGGGAACTCCAGTTTCTGCCAACAGTCTGGCCATTCATTCAAGCCTGCGGATGAATGTACTGTACATCAACACGTACTGTACATTACTCTCATCCAAAAAACAAGGTCGTAACAGAGCTGTTACTTTTAATAGTTCATTAGTTTTCATTGTGAATAAACATGGAGAAGAAAGTGGAGGAAAACACATTGCTTAAGGACAGGTTTAAAGGCTGTTTCTGTAGAGATTAACACACCTGGGCGACCATTTTGGGGTTGAGGGGCCCCGTGCTCCTCCCCTGTTCCCTCTTAGAGGGTTGCCATACATAAACAGATAACATACAAGACGATTAGGTATGAGCAAGTACAAGGTACGACTAAACTTCGAAGCACAGCAGCGAGACAAAACAAAAGCAGGTTTCATCAACAGTCCAGCTCTTCTCTGTAATCAGCAAGGGGCAATAATATGGATCCAGTCCATAAAAAGCGACATACACACACATACACAGACATTTGCATTACATAAGCTGAGTGCTACACAGCTCTGTGGGAGCTACAGCACAAGGTCAGATCAATACCTCCCCCCACTGCCCACACACTGCCACTGTCCTGAAAGGTACGTAGTGAGAGAGAGACAAACACAAAGAAAGAAATAAGGAGAGAGAGAGAGAAGTGGGAAAGGATAGACTGCCTGACAAAGAGAAAAAGTAAAGAAAGAGAGATTGGGGGAGGAATAAAGAGGAAAAGGTGACACAAAGAAGCGACAGAGAGGTCCAGACAGAGAGAACTTCAGTGATAAAAAGATGGCACAGATACAGAAGGAGGGCAGGACTGAGAGAGAAAGAGAGAGCAAAGGAGAGAGTGAGGAAGATGGAGAGAGAAAGGGGCTGGTTGGCGGCTGTACAGAAGACAGGGAAAGCCCTCATGGACTCTGACAATGATGAAAGAGTTCTGCGAGTGGTTTGACAAGTCCTCCAGATCTGCCTGAGCTTTTTCCCCTCTCTTTGTCCCAGTCATTCCCTCCAATCACAGCAAAGCTACAACAGTCTTTGTTTTTCACTGTGTCTGATCCAAAGACACAAGTAAAATAAGCATAGCTTTAATCACAGTTCTTACAGTTACAGCACACATCACAAGTCGCTACAACACATAACATTTGTTAAAGGAGTGCTGAGGAACAAATATGACTTCAATTGTCACTTTGTAGTTGTGAAGATGTGAGAAGTTCAAACTATTGTGCCTTAATAACAGTTCAAAGCCTCAAGTTTACCCTGTTTAGTAGATACAGAAAGTAAAGCATTATATTAACTTTGGTGAAGTATCTCAGCAGTCCAAATAAATCAATGACTCCCAGACAAATAAAGAAACATCTTGAGGATAACTCAAAACGTAGAAACAGGGAGGCTACATTTGAACACAACACTGGTACAGTCAATAGTAGGATCCAGACAGGCCTACAGGTCAGTACAACACGACGGTAAAGGACATCAAAACTGTACGTTAAACACAGCTGCAACAGAGGGGGGGTTCAAGGAGCACAGAGTAAGCTTAGCCTCCAGTGAACCCAGCCACCCACCATTGCAGACAGGGTTCTGGCCTTCAGAGTGAGGTGCTGCTCAACCAGCACTCCCAGTCTGAAAGTCTAAACCCATGCATTCAGGTACAGACCTTCACAAGGCTCTGTTCCTTCGTCTCCATCTTCTGAGAGAGAAATGGAAAAGGAACCGAGTAGAGATGTTATGGATAGAAGGCAAAAGTAAACACCAATGAAACATAAAACAACAAAGGAAAGTCCTTGCATATATGATATGATCTATAGCTTATACTGAAAGACTAGATCAGCAAATAATAATCCCTCTTGTCTCAGTCAAAAGTGAAGTGTGAGAGTCAGTAACTGCTGTAAAACCAAAGCTCTTCCTCAGCCCCAATCAGTTGGGCCACCAAATAAAAACTCTCATTATAAGATACTGAACAGAAACACAAAGCGGTACTAATATAAAGATGTCCTCACTCAGCATGTCTTTATGTCTCTTCACAGACAGTAACCCTGTAATACAAATAAAAAACATCCAGGTGACTTACTTCTGTCTTTCCCCGTGGGTGGAAGCTGCGGGAGTTGCCGTCCTCGTCTACTGGACATGGGGGTACTGGTGGGACTGGTCTGGACTGATCCACTACGAGGATGCGCCCTACATGACAAAAAGTAGTGAAAAAGTAGTGAGACACAAATTAGGATGAGATCTGATGGTGGATGCAGGGCCTGGCCAATACGCACCCACATCACAGTGTGAGAAAAGTAAAACAGGGAAAGTTTGATTGCAGAAGGTAACGCTTAACATAAAAAAAGCTATCTACTCTAATGGGAGACTGATAAATTTGATCAACCTAAGTAGGATCTGTTTAATAATTTAGCATATATGTTAGATCACATATACAGTTTGTTTTGATGTAAGTCACTGTCAGGCTCAATTGGAGATACTGATAGTGACAGCAGTTGTACCAATGCAAAACAGAGAGATCATCGTATTTGTTTAATAATTTAAAGCTGAATCTTCTATGTTACAGTACTAATAGTGGTTATGTATCTCCGTGTAAACAGTTTACAGCTTGACATTGTTTTACAGTATGCAAATATTTTCGCATTTAGTAACTTTGTGAAGAAGATTTCCTGATTATTTGAAATCTGCAAAGTGTCTTGCATCTCCACATATAAAACAAATGCACACAGCAATGATGTTTGGCACATGGCATGGGAGTGGAGGGACACATCAACTGTAGGGAACTGAGCTGCAATAAAAGATGCTGGGTGTGAATCGCATGTACAGTCGACTCATCAAGCTGCAAGGAGAGAAGAGTTCAATGCAGAAACAGCAGACCAGTGCGACCATGCGTTCAGACTGTCCCCAAAAGGCTTCAACTCAAAACAAAAAGAAAAGAAAAGAACAGAATGCCATCACAGGATAAACTGCATCAGTTGATGTTAGTAATGAAATCAAAGTAAAATGTTGGCCCATCACTGCTATACTCACGCAAGCGTATGAGCAGTGTGTTCCAAATTAAAACGAGTCAGCACGCTATCTACGGTGTCAGGACTGCCGTGCCTGGGACATGTGTAAAGAAAATACAGCACCGGTGCTTTTGGGGACAAAACAGAAAGTGGCTAGGTGGGTGGTGGGGTAGTCGTGAGGTGGAGGTGGGTGGGGTGAGGTGAAGTGAGGTGAGGCAGGGAAGCAGGGTGTTGGGAGGGTGGGAGGTAGGTGGTAGTGATGTGGTTTTCCTGGTTCATTCTGTGAGTTAGTCAGGCTCGGGGTGAGTGGGAGCTCATGGGACGGGGTCTGAACTGGTTTAGTTCTACAATGGTTCTAGTTATGCAAACATTTAGCAGAGGTAGAGCTGCTCTGGGGGCAGAAATAATCATATTGCTTTATTTGGACCTCAGTGTTGGAGTAAAAGAACCAGAGATTTTCACAAAGTAGCTAGAAGCTAGACTTGTAAATTAGCAAGAAAAAACAGTGGTCAAAATATGAAGAAGAATTTAAAAAAATAAAGACTGCTTCGTTTGATTAATTTGTTACTATGACAGGCAAAATCATGGAGAGTCAGCAGGCTACCTAGTTTATCTAAATAGCCTACTATGAGGCTATTTGGGTAAGCTAGGTAGCTAGTCTGGTAGCTAATAACTAACCTAGATACTGTAAGTTAGAAGACCTCTGTGTGTCTATATTGCATATTCCCAGTTAGCAGCATAGTATTAGCTTTAATGCATTCACTGGGCCTTAGTCTACAGAAACTTTCTGGTCTACTTATTGATGTTTTAAGCTAATGTTTAAATTATCTCTTCCTCCAGAGTAGCTATGCCTCAGGGAGATGTTTGTACAACTGAACTCCAGTCTGATTCTGTGCTAAGCGGGTTAGCGTCTCCGATCTGGGTCACACCTCGTCAAGGCAGGTGAGGGGGGGGCGGATCTCCCAGATGGCAGAGACGGCATGGACCTCATGAGCGAAGAGTCGTGAGGGCGTTCAGTGGAGCGCGAGCGGGATGTGGGGCGCTCTATAGTGGGCCGCTGGTCTGCAGAGCGGGACCTGCTGTGATACTCGTGTCTATCCATGGCTCCGTGGTTCCTACAGAGGTTATTGAGAGATAGGCAGGCACTCAGTGGGGCCCCAGCAGGGCAGGGACAGTATGCTGGCAGGGTGGACAGTATGGAGGGCAAAGAAATTTGCTGCACCCTCAAAACTCCTCCAAGGTGCATGTATATAAGTAACATACCTGTTTTTTTGCACGTTTTAACCTATTAACTACAAATCACATACTATACTTTACATGATTTCTGACCATTTTCTCAATATGTTTTTCCTGGCTCATAACCAGCCACTGTTTCCATTAAATTCTGTATGTTGTTGTATGGGAATTAACTTAACACTACAGCCTGCTTTGGAAACTGGTCTGCCATAATGTCAAGTGTATATGATTTGCAGTAAGTTGACTAAAACAAGCAAAAATACAGGTATGGTCCTTTAAAGTGACAAAATGAAATTATTCAGCAACTCTTAGAGAACAGTAGACAACACTTAAAAAGTTAAAAGTCAACCCGTGTCAGCTGCAACAACCTTAATAAAGGTTGCAGAATTGCATGTGCAGTTGACAATCAATTTCATTCCATGACATCTAAAATATTAGATGCACTGAAGTCGTTTTGGATTTTGTGAAATGTACATATGGTTCAACTCACGAGCAATTCTTTACTTATTTTTTAACATTTCAGCTTTGTCTATTATTCTCCACAAGTAGCTGAATGACTTAATTTGAAGGGTGGACAGTGTGGCCAGAGGGCTAGGTGGATCCTGTGTAGTTTCTGGTTCCTGTAGTGAATTAACTGTGAAGTCCTCAGGTTGTGTAGAACTGGCAGGGACCATGTGCAGTCTCTTTATACGTGGTGGGTGAGTGTTCATTTACAGTCTGTTTGAGGTAGAGTGAAATGTGAGGGAAAAGTGAAGTGTATCTTTACATTGCATTTGGCTTGTTATATCTGTTATTTTCTGAAAAATGCCCAGCCATCATATGTATTTTTGGCAGAGTGAACATGAAGGCAAATCTTGTTGATCTGAAGAGCTGGAGAAAAAAAAGCAGGTGAGGTTTCTCAGCTAGGACAATCATCAATAGTGTACAGGGATATTGTTTAACTTTGCAGAAAGAAGAAAAAAGAACATTTTCATAAAACTGCATCACACTGCAAAAGTGAAGGAAATATTCAACTTGGCTTTTGGACATGTTGGCGTGTTTAGAGCATGCACACTGTAAAAGTTATAAGAGTTTAAATTCGTAAATGTTCCCACAGATGTTATGTTTGATAAAAACAAACAGTATTTAACTAAACCATTATACCATTTGTATTCTAATGTACAGAAGACATGTTGGTGTCTGCACAACACAAATAGCTGGAAGTTGCTTCTAATAAGGCTAATAGACACCAAAAGACTTCTTTAAATAATTTTAAATCGTGACTTTGTTTTTGTATTATTTTTTGAAAACGTGTAAAAAAACCTTTTAACTCAGAGTCATTTCAATCATTTGAATTCTAATTAATAAGTCAATCATGTCATAGTCTTGTAGTGTCTGTAGCCTTTTGAAGTATGAAAAATTGTCCAGTAGAGGAGATGTTCTTTTTGTCTCCAAGAGCAAAACGAAGGCTCATCAGTCAGTGACCTTAAGTAGCCTTTAACATTATTTATCTACAGTACAGTTATTCACAGTGATGGTCAACATAATCATTAGTGGATTCCCATCATGAGGTTGTCATATTTCTGTTACAAATCAAACTTCTCATTAGGTGCAATTTGATGGATATAGCCCTGACATACACATACGGCACTTTGGAATAGCACTGCTCACTATATTCTCACAGGATTCAAACTGAGCCCAAAATATTCGTTTTTTGTGCTTGGAAAAGCTGCTGTTCTGATGCGTATACGCTGCAGGCTTTGTCCCACTCAAGGTACACTCAGGGGCGATGCACTTAAACAACAGAACCATGAAAAACATTTTCTCATGTTCTGGGGGGAAATCACCTAAACTAAGACACTTGCCAAAAGGCTCAAACTCCACTAATGCTCTCTGTTGCTCATCTCTGTCTCCTTTTCCTCTTCCACGTGCCTCTTGTTTCTTCATTCTGCCCTCGTTTCTTTTCACTTCTTACTGTTGCTTTTACTCTGCCTGGCTGCAGACAGAAACAAACTGTGTCTGTATGAAGAGGGGAGGGAAATCTATTCTATTCCTCTGTGGATAACACTGAGATGCTAGCTACTTTCCTTTCTCTGTCGGTTTAGACAGAAAGAAAGGGGGAGAAAAGAAGACGGAGAGCTCTCGTTAATGGCTATCTAGGCTATAGGCTGAGCCTGAAGTCGAGCCAAGCTGGGCCTCAGGGAAACTTTGTGACACTTTAATAAAGTCAGTCAGGCTCTCGGGCTGGGTTCTGAGGACTCATCACTTTTTTCCTCCTGGAGAGGAGAGAAATGGCACAAACGTCACGTTATTCCTGACTGAAAGCCAGATGGCAGCAGGCGGAAGATTGAAGACATAGAAAAGTGGAGTCATTTACAGCGTTTCTCTGGAGGGGGGGGTGATGTGAGTTCTTTCTTTTTATTGGTGCACCACGATGCTGACGTGGGTCCTGGGGATGGATGGGTGTCAGCAGGCCATTCTATGCGTGCTTGGAACGGCCCGGCAGCCCATTCTGGCCAGACACAAGAAGCCAAAGGGCAAACACAGAATTTACAAAGCTACTGTGCAGCCCAGAGCAACGCATCAAAGATGCCATTGTACAGGTGAGCAATAAGCAGCTGTCAATAGCATGTAAGAAAGGACAACACTAAAATCACACACACAACTGATCAACATACTGCTGTTGGTATAATGTACATGGGTACATAAACAAGGACATCAACGGAGAAACAGGTGCTGGCCAGCACTTTACTCAACAACCAGTAAACACACAGCTGACATCAGCAACACAAATAGCCCTGAGCCTCAGCATACAGAGGCAGTTGTGTATCATAATTTTACACCAACACAACTTCAGAGCTGTGATGACTCTTTAACAAAAACCGATATCAGACAGGATATCTTTTTCTGTCATCACACGTATGATCACGGATAAATTAAAGACGGACGAGGGACAACTTGAGGAGACCACAAGATGGCGGATGCACAGATGCAGCTGCAGTGCATGTCAATACCTCTCGTAGTCATAGTCGGAGGAGTAGGCACCCTCAGAATAGGCGCGGGCCATCCTAGTGGAACGCAGTAACCTGACTGCTTCCTCTCGGCAGATCGGGTACACGCGATGGTTGCGGCTGGCGAAAAAATATCACAACTGGTCAGCATGTAATTTTTTTTCAGCAGAAGGGGAAGTAACATAAAAAAAGAACCTGCAAAGGAAGAAAAGTTGGAGTACACCTTTTGGATTCCTATTATAGACTTACTCTGTCTGAGCACACACTTATGTAAGTATCCCACAGATCCACAGTGATTACATATAAACTGAAGGCTAATACACACTGAATGTATCAACATGTTTGCAGGAGAAACCACCTCTGCTGGACAAAACTTCACCACCATAGAACACTTATCCATTTTCAGTATTGCTATAGTCAGAGACAAATGAGGAATTTGCTCATCTACGAATCACACTTGCTCACATGGTAAATTTGTGGAGCAAAATGAGAGGAATGTTTACATGAGAATGACTGAGATGATGAGAAGAGAGAATAAGCAATGCTGATACTGGATGGATGAAGTGTATGGCCACAGAGTCACTCATTTTCTCAATATACTGTACTACCGAAAAGTAACACACATTATGTATATATTTGATCTTTTGCAGAAAAAATATATACTTTAACATAACACAACACTGATGGCACTGACAATGGCCAGGTAATATGATGTACCCTCTTCAGTGCATTCAAAAAACATGCAGTGTAGTTAGGCTTAGTGGACTAAATGTCAAGTGACTATGAGGTTCTTACAGTGCATAGACTGCAGTGATAGAAAACATGCCATAGTGTCAGTGCCATGTGTCCAACACCCAAATGAAAGATTTCTTCAAGAAAAGAAAGGGGTTGTGGGTTGGAGTTGAGGGGGTGTTGGGTTGGAAAGTGGAGGGGCAAAGATGGGGCTTCATGCATGCTCAGGTAAAAAGTCTACCTGGGGTCCTTTTGAGGATCATCAATAGGCTGAGTATGTCTGGTTCGAGGTAGGGTGAGAAAATGGCTGCAACCACATGGAGGGAGGAGAGAAGACAGAGATGGATCTGAGATGGCGCCGAGGAAGAAGCGGAGGAGGAGGAGGAGGAGGAAAGGAGAGAGAGCGAGAGAGAGAGAGAAAGGAATGGAGATAGACAGAATCATAGGCAGACAGATAGAGGGGTGAGGAAACCGAGGGAGAGAGAATGAGAGATTTCTCAAAGAAATAGGATGTATAGAGACTGAGAAAGCTCATAGGAAAGGTTGATGTAACAGTTTCAAAGAGGAAAAACAGGCGAGGAAGATAAGAGAGGCTGAGAAATCAGATGGTGAGGAGATGTCTTCCTCAGCCTTACCACACAGACAGATGAAAGTGGTACACCGAACACACCAGCAGCATTCACGGAAGAAAGAGCAGAACAGCACAGTCCAAACACCTAAACCTGCTTGGTGTCACTTCTATTGGATGATTAAACAATTTAAGGCCATGCACATTACATACATTTTTTTCTTTTACAGACAAAATTTAAAGAATATTTCAAAAAGTAGGAAAATACAGCGAAAATGACACAAGTTTAAAACAAAATACCAGCCTCACAAGAAGCTATACAAATTCCAGGGGAGGTTTTTTTTAATATTGTCGGAGTTCTGGGACAATTCCAAATTCTCCATGACTCATTTCCTGTGTCATTTTCAACTGTTTTCAATAAATAACCGGACGCTGTTAATTAAAGCAGCGGAAATACACTCAAGTGAGCACTGTCCCAGACAATTTAGATAAGTGCATTTTCTGCGTCTGACACTGATTTAGGCCAAGCCTCAGAAATATCAAATAAAGTTAATTGGACGGGGGAAAGTAGCTGCGGCCTGGCAGTGCCAAGGCTATGATTGGACTCTTGGAGCAATATTTTCCAACCCTAACAGAAAATAAGTGCTGATGAAGGATAACTGACCACTTCCCCTTGACCACCTCTTCCATAGAGATAGTGAGGTACATGCAAATACTGTATACTGTACGCAGCATTTGCAGCACTGGCTCTAAATGTTTCCTGCTTAATCTCAGACTCCTGAATCTAAGATGGAAAGACCTAATTGTTAATTACTCCTCTAACGCAGTGTAGTCTTACCCAAGTCTGGTGTTCATGTAGGATTATAACTGTGATAAAACTTTTCCAATGAATTAGTGAAGTGACAACTTCATATTTATCTTTAAAGTTGTAATCTCGAAGATTTTCATTTCGTTCCCTCCATGGCGATAATCAGTAATTGCAGGTGTGTTTTTGGACCTCACTTCAGTTTCAGTTTCATCGTCCGTAATCATCGACCTTTTCTTTGTTTGTTCGGTCATAGTAACCGTTTACTCAGCAACAGTACACTGCTTCACACACGGGTGAGCTGAAGAGAGAGTTTGTTGTGTTAAAAGCCTTGTTAAAAGCCTAACTGTGCGCCGTTTGTGATGCTTCCGGGAAAGTCACTGCCGACAGCCGGGTCGTAATACTGCAAATGCAGGGGCTTTCATCAGTGGACCATAGGCTCAATCACCATTGTGTTGCATGCTTCGGTGATAGATAGTGACTTAACCTACATTTATTTAAATGAAAATCTTTGAGATTATATCTTCATGGATCATACTTTTTTGGGGACTATTTGCTGCACTCATTCACTGTCATTCCTCTTTTGGAAGTCTGGAGTAATGATGTTTGTATACAAGATAGTGGAAGATAGAGGAAGCAAGTATCAAGGTATAGGGAATCCACACCACTATATCAGAATAAAATATCTTAATCAAATATTTCCAAGGAATGGAGAAAGTTGCTCTTTAAAAGCAAGAATATATAAAAAAAAGAGTTTAAGGTAAACGGCATTGTGCATAAGTGTATGTGTGCATAAACACCTCCCTGCATGTCTACTCATCAGCCCCCACTTGTGCTTGTCAGCATCTGTTCATGCATGCCCGCGTATGTACATGCATCTACTGTACACAAGTGTAAGCCGGAGTGTGTGTGTGTGTACCTGTCAGGTGAGTAGTTATCTTCGGACACACTGTGGTGGTCCACTCTAGTGGAGGAGCTGTACTGAGAAGGCCTAAGGTCAAAGGCTGGGTCCAGACTTCTGCTGTGTGACAGAAGTGGACTGGATCACCCCTCATGCAGTTTACACACCTCACACTGCCCCCTATTGGCCCAGGGGCACATTGCCTCATGTTTATGTGGGGCAATTAGAGAAACACTGCACCCTACATAGGGGTGATGTGGCATTTGGAAGGCAGTACGAGGACAGCAGCACTTAGTGCTACAACCAAATGGGTGACTAATTTCAAACTTCAAATTTCAATTTTTCAGAGTAACCTGAAGTAGCATTTTATTCAACTAAGTTACGAAAGCATATGTTACCCTTCATCTATAATCATTTTGTGGATCCCTGAGCCTGGAAATTAAGGCATCCTCCATGAACACATGTTTGTTCATAAAAGATATCAACAGGGTGTTACAAACATCTACATGAAAAACAAAAACAAAACTCAGCGTATACCCAGAAATCAAAGGTCAGCCCAGTAGTGGACTGAGCATTAGTTACCTGGAGGGTGGGGGAACGCTGGGAGAGCGCGATCGCGCCCGATTGATATCAGCCGACCGAGAGCAGTGGTTAGACGACATCACCTGCTCAGGGACAGACAATGTGGAGCTCTGGAAGTCTCTGCCATTTGTCCGGTAGTCTGCGTAAACAAGAATGGATAAAGGAAGGGAGGGATGGAGGGACGAGATTAAGAGGGAGAGAGTGATGGTTCTGCATTAATACCAAAAACACTGCAGCGGTGGACTTTAAATTACAAGACAAATGCAATAGTCACACCAAATTTATGTGCTAATTTCACTGTAACACCTTGCGGATTACCTGTATTTTTGAGTAGGTGAAATAGCTAAATCTGCTGCATTTGATAATGAAAAATGATGACAGATCCAGTTTAACCATATTACCCTGTAATAACTTAGAAAATCTGTGCCTGTGCAGATTGGCATAAGTTTTATAGAGTTTGGTCTGTTTCTTCTATTTTCATTATGCTGAGACGCTATATTCCAAAAATGGTGACTGGTGACTAGGTTTCAATAAAGGTGCTATTCATCTGCTGTGTTAACACTGTGCATTAAACATGAAAGTAGCCTTTAAAAAATCAGAAACATTATAATGAATTTTCTCTGCAAGACTGATTAGTCCATTGAACTTGAAAGAGTTCATTAACCGATAATCAGACATGGCTAGCAGCCATGGTTAAGGTCAATGCTTAGCACTATTAAAGTTGATTGATATTCAATAGAGTGTATAGCACATTAAAATGAGTTAAAGAAAACCCTGAATCAAAAGTTGGAAAAGGAAAGGTAGGAAAAATTGGAGGTAATGATAAAGAAATGTTGACCTTCACTTGAGGAAGTTTGACAAATTAATATGATAAGATTTTCTTTTTGGTGGGAGGCAGCTGTGCGTAATAGTTGGAATAAATCTATTAAAATATTTCAAACTAAATGATCCATCCTGGTTGCAAGTGGATGCAAGTCAAATTCTGAAATTCCGAATTGTACATTGTCACATACTGTACTTCTATCATTCTTATACAGATTTTAGTAAACAAAGCAAAAAAAACAAAAACAAAATGAACAATATATTTGCTTCATTATGATGCATATTAGAGTTAATAAGGAAAACATCTGCCATTTCTAAACAGCAGCTCCAACACAGAGCCTCCTGCAGCAGAGCAATCAACTTCCATGCAGAGCCAAATTAAATCTATTCTTCCTCTTGAATGCTGCTTCACACATGAGTACAGCCTGCCTGTTAAGCACATATAAAGAGAAGAACTTTTACTGACAATTAATAGGATTTAACAAGAGGAGTGGGCTGCATCAGTGCAGAAGTAGGGAACAGGACTGGGGGTCAAAGCAAAAGTAAATGTACTTTGCACACTTTTCTAAAATTCTACTGTATCAAAACAGTCCAATAACAGGAATTATAAGACAGGATTACATAAGCATAACCTGTGCAGTAATTACAATTGTGCACTTCACTTATAAAAATGCCTGCTGTACTGCATGTACCAGACAATTAGAAACCTGGCAGTTAGTGTACCATAAAATTTTTTTTTTCTTTCTTCCCCATTTGAAAGTAATAGTGTAAGCAGTTTAATGCAAAGACTGCAGGATAAACTGGGATGTGGGGGAGCCTGAGTAAAGAAGAGAGTGCGACCAGAGCTGAGCGAAGGGGTATTCCCTTTACTGTGAATGAAGTGAAGGGGACTGGCATGGTGAGGCAGTGAGGGGCTGATGAGAATGTTAAAGAGGCTGGAGGAGGATTTCCCTCAGCTACGGTATCATCAGCAAGCCCAGGCTGAAGCGCTTCCCCTCTGTCTGTCTGACAGGTGTTTGCTACAGTAACTGAATCTATTCTCTTCTCTCTCCAATGCATATCCTCTCTGTCTCACATTCTCTATGGCCTGCATCAGCTAATAGGGATGTGAAACATTAACACATGCTAAACCAACAGTGCAGGCAGCTGCCTCAATCCTGCAATTTACCAACAGCTTTCCTGCACACAAGGTCGGCACAATTTGTGTGGTCTTCAAGTGAAAGAAAAAAAGACGGATGATATTTATTGGAAGAGGATAGCGAAGAACATGCTGCTTGCCAACACTATCTTTTGCATGAGAAAACTAAAGCAAGCCTCTATTTCTTCTATGGCTTTGCTACCTATTTCAGCCTCATTTTCTTCGAGGTTGACATTTCATGTGGGCAAATTTCAAGTACATTTTTCTTTCTGCCTTTTTCTCTCTCTCTCTGGCTGGTAACAGCTCTGCTTCTCCTTTTCTGATGTGCAACGTGGGCGTGCTGCTGGAGCCTCGGCGAGTACAGCAGAACAGCAACTAGCAGTGCAGAGGCAGACAAAATCTCAGTGCTCCCTTCACTGTGCTGCTGCTGATGGGCTGCAGCATTTCACCCTGCTAATACGATATCTAACAGTATTTGTAAGCTGTTCAGGAAGCATTTGATGAATGGTGACATGTAGGAGGTTACCTGAGTTCAAGGCCAAAGTAAATAAACAAAATTCAAATGATATTATGGCCTGGAGAAACATCCTAGAGACTATTTATTACTTTACCTCCAGACTGTCTCTTTGCTATTTTGTTTTTCATTTGATTTGACTCAGTTGTATTACCAATGAATTCATTCACATGCACTAATAAGTCTTGCATGTTAATATGACCTTAATATATTACCTGTTATTACCCCGACACCATCTTCACAATCGTAGTCTGAGATCTCGCTGTCACTTATCCTCTGGGATCCTTCGAGATAAAGAGACAGAGAGAAACATGGGAAAACAAAAGAAGGGGGTGCAGGATCGAATGAGGAGTGGAAGAGAGAGACAGAGAGATGGGGGGAGAGGGAGAAGTCATTTTCATTCCCTTGTTCATTTATTCACACACTTTTTTGTATTATGCCTCCTTGGCCTGAATGTAATCTTTATTGGTTAAACTGAATGTTCTAACTGAATCCAATGAGATCTAAACCCAATGAATATAGTGTCAGCCTCTAACTCATGTCACCGCACCCCAAATACAAAAAACAGTCCCCCAAGAGAGCACTTTGGATAATATATGTGAAAATATACGTCAGCTGTAACAAATAATGCTGCATTTCACTGCTCGACTTCAACAAAAACAGCAAATCTCTCTTCATCTGAACTGTGGCACTTTTAAATGACACATTCAATCATTCAATTTACATGTGAAGGCGGGGGTGGGAGAAGTGATATGGCTTTACAGTTCTTTCTTCATCATCCCCAGTAGCCTTATCACCCCTCCCTGTCCCCTCTCTTTAAAGTATGACCCCCTCCCTACAGCCCCCCCCCACCGCCTTCACCATTCAGTCAACTTAAATCAACTGGACACGTGTGCTTTATCAGAAATGACAAGTGCTGCACTCTGGCAGTGCCGCTCCCAACCTCTCATCTCAGTTGGCTGGAGACTTTTTACAGCTGTCAGCTCTTTCACCTCACACTAACACAAACGCCCAGAAAATCATCCTGGTGGGGGAAGCGAGCAAGCCTTAAGTGTCTAGTAGAAGCAGTACAGTGAAGCAGTCCTGCGTAACACGGACTACAGTACAGTCGTCGAAAGCATGTTAACCAGTATCTGTTCACAGAATCTAACAGTGGTGTGAGACGGGCTATAAGATGAGCTATTTTGGGGTTTGGTTAGATGAAATACAAGGCTAGAAAATAATGTATTATGCATAAAGATAATCAAAGCGTTCTTTTGTACCACCACTGTTTTGGAAGATTAAGAATAGTATCACACCAGAGTCATCTACCATATCCCATGACAATTTCAAGAACATATTCACATTCAAGACACACAAACACAAGCAGAGCAGAATGGGCTGCAAAGTTTGCCAAAAGTATTTTTTGCATTTTTAAAGGGGGAAACGGGCAAAATATTAAACAATATACATCACAGAGGAAAAGCAAGTGGTCAAAATCAAGTATATTGTGTCTGCCAGGACTGGCAGATAGTCTGGGTTTTTATAACATCACTTGAGGATGAGGATCAAGTGCAGTTTTGCAGGATATAGTTGTGGGTTGCAGGATGGGATTGTGAGATAGTTCACAGGTGAATACACAGAGAGGGAGGGACCACTGTGTCCTAAATCTCCGTTTCCCTGGAGCGCGCACGTGTCTGATACCCTGACTGGATTTCAAACTAGTGGTGTAAAATTTACACCAGCTCCCCACATTGAAATCCATGTAAGGAGGCAGAAACATGCACTCTTCGTGGAAAAAGGAGTGGAGAATCAGGGCAAAAGGATGCATCTCTGAAGAGGACAGGAGAACACTCAGATGCTCCATAGAGCAGCACTGCCTGCGAGTGCAGGGGGCCTTTACCTGAGTTGTATGAATATGAGCCTTTGTCTGTGAAAGCAGAAGCAGTAAGGTTGATGTGACACAGATGACAAAGACAAAATATGCATAAATAACGGCTGCTAAAACTAAACCAAAGCAGGAAAAGAAAACTAGTGAGCAAAATGACTTGAGAATTGACCAGATGTATGCTGTATATGGACCCTTACTTGTAAATGAGAACATACATTTGCAAATTATAGTTATTATTAGATTGGCAGAAAATTGACCAAGCCTACATCTACTATATTATATATTACTATAAGAAAAAGAACTTGATCATTCACTTTACTGACAGAGCGATCTTGTAACTGTAGTGTTCCTTGCATGCCAGTTCTGGCAACGAAACCCGTGTTGGCAACAAAAATGTCCGCAGTCTCAGCAAACAAAAAGAGGGAATTTGTTATCAAAAAGAGTGTGACTTTGAAAAATCCACTTGAATTGACTTACTCAGATTGAGTTCAGCTGTAATGTGTTTTTGTATCTAAGGATTTCACATTTTGTGACAAATTTCTGACATTGGGTTTATGCTGGTAAGCTAACACTGCAGGATCAGAGGGATCCTTCCTATGTACATATGGGCAGTGCGAACAAAATGAAAACAGACTTCAGTAATTCTACTAAACCTCTAAATCATTTATTGTGTATCCAGACTTACTTAGTGTGTACAATTGTACACAAGATTGTTAAAGTAAGTTTTAAAATGTAGCCACCGGTTTGGTCTTTGTTTTAGTAATTCGATTTATTTAACTTAGTGATTAGCATTTGGTTTGTAAATGGCATCAGCCTTTTGTCAATAATGTCTTTGTCTTTTATCACTTCCCCGGTCACCAACCCCAGTGAGGTACTTCACCATCACACTTATATAAAAGAACAAAACCCAGACCAGTTACTGAGAACCTGAAAATACTGCACTGCAAAATATCTCACCAAGCTATTGAGAGCTTATTGATACAGACTGCAGGGATGCTATTATAAAAATATTAAAACGAAAAAAAAAGAAAATCAGCTAACCCCGGCTCTTATAGGTATCTTATAGCGTGCATACAGTATATTTCATGTCACTTTGAATTTATTTCTGTCACTCTCACTCTCTCTTTAAAGTAAATTTCAAGATATTACTATGAGTTTTGTGATGTGTCAGTGACAGAGGGGTTACGTACTCTGCAGCCGTCGTGTTGGACTCTCTCCATGGAGCTGCCTGCGCTGTGTGTTCGGGGAGGCACGTGGGAGCGGGATGGAGGACACATCGTGGGTTTGTAGCTTGTACCAGTGCGGTTCATCATCCAGAAGAGCTGTCTCCAGCTCAATGAGGATCTGCGAAAGGAAAAAGGCCAGGGTAACGTCACCTCCTAACATAGTTTTTCTCAATGATGAAATTACAGCAAGACACAACACAGAGTTGAGCGACAATACTCATAGAGCTCTTATAGTGAGCGTCAGTCCCAAACAACCCCTTCCCTCTTGCCAAGGTATGTTTATTTATCATATCAGTTTTATATAGTACATAAATACATCAAAGCTCCATGTTCATGTTGGACAAGGACTGGACCACCTTGTAATGGCCAAGAGCTTTATTAAGGCCTTGACCCCATTCAAGAGGATTAGCTGAGATACTGTCAGTGAGTGTCCCTGATGGGTGGGGTTTGGTTTTCTTACCTCTCCCAGGAATTCGCTCTCCTCCTCCCTCACCCTGGCTTGGTCCCACAATGTGATCTCCAGCATGCGCTCCCGAAACTCCCGCCGGTGCACCGGCGAATACATAAAGGTCTGGTTCCATTTGGGCTCTAAGGATTTCTTTACCGTTTTTGTTCTCCTCTTGCTTTTGTCGCTGGAGGAACAATAATTCAAACTGTTTTTATTTACAACCATGATAGGGAAGAGCCACGAATACAACAGATCAATAACACGACACAGCACACAGCACTTCACCATGGCATGCTGATGATGAGAATGAAATTGCAAGATGACTGTACTACTCTCCCTGAAAATGTTCATTTCCTGCATTATTTATCAGCGCATAAGAAAGAACTGTTTAACAAGATGCAAAACTGCACTGTGCAACCAACAAAGTAATTAGACACATCCACACAGCATATCCATACAGCCTTTCCTGATTATAATGGCTAAAAAACATTGACATATGACCTTGTGACATCACATCAATGTTCCAAAAAATCCACACTAATAAAGAATCCCTTTTCTGATAATAACTCAGTTTGGCCCACTAATTTCCTATGTCTGCCTAAATGGAGTAAAATGGCCTGACATTAAATGAGTAGGGTGGGTAAAATAAGCACATGGTAACAGTAACTGTTTCTACTCTTACCTTCTATCAGGGAGGAAGTAGATTTTGACGTAAGGGTTCCTGGGCCGGCCGTCTTCCCTGGGTGGCAGGTCTTTGGCGCCCAGGATGGTGACGATTAGCTGATGGCCCACTTTGTCATACCACAGTTTGACCTGCAGGGGTAGAGCAGAGACAGCCTGCTGAGAGACCAGTCAGGGCCAACAGGAGTAAAAACACACGGAGGGACGAATGCAGGAGAAGACAGCTTCATCAAATTAGAAATAAAGTTATTATATGAGCCTTTGTGCCTTCTATTACTGAGACCTATCTCATTTCAACTGACAGTTTTTGACTTCAGCATAGGGTCTTCTCCTGTATTTACCCTTCAGGGAAAAGGAGGAAGATGTCTGCCTACTAAGATGATGTCAGGTCACATGCTTGGTGGGGCAATTTATCAGAGCTTACTGTAAGTGCTCATTAAAACATGGACTTACTGTATCAATGTTAATATGGTATGATAATGCTAAAAATGTATGTTAAAATAAGAGTGATACTTTAGTGTCTATGGTTAAGGAGACCCTCCTTTAAAGAAAAGATGTGTTTTTGTAGTTATGTACATGGTATCATGCTTATTATATATATGTATTAATTCTGTTCATTTCTTTTACGTGTGTAAGCGTTGTAAAATGAATGTGTTTATGTTTGTAATTAAAAACTTCACCTGCAGGTATGAATAAAGTTTACTGAACGGAACTGAATACAATTGGCCTGAATGTCATTTCAACTGAAGTGAAATGCTAAAGGCAACATGCTCTAAAATGAACAGTGTGCTCTGTTGAAATGACACCATCTACCAGTGATGATGTTGTCTCTAATAATGCTCTCTCAGATATTCAATGGGCACTGATATGGAGAAATCAATCATGCTGTTGCGAGAGGAATCGAAGACACTTCACACTGAAAGGGAAGTATGGACTCCAAAAGAAGACACTTAGAAGAAAAATCTCCAACTGAGGCCTTAAAGATCATAGATGAAATGAGAAATAAAACTTCTAAGCTCTTGTCCATACTTCTTTAAAAATATGATTGTGGAAAGGGTCTGCGCCATTTAAAACTACCAGCTACACATGCAGCAATGCAAGAAAGAGCATTCAAGACAAGTCAATAGATTTCATATAGGCAAAAACAGACAGCACAGGACTTATGGGAAAACAAATTGTACCAAATAACCTCTAAACTTGGAGCCCACCAAAATACCTGATACCACAAAATATGAATATACTGTACTGCCTGTGAATTGGTAAAACATCTCTGAAAAGATTCACCTTGGAAACGTAGTGATTATGTAATGTGTGATAATACACGTAGTTCAATAGTAAACTACCCAAACATGCTAACGTAAGTGGCTTTACATTGTGTCCATCTAATAATGAATTAACTGAAACATACAAGCCTTTCCAAAAGTTCACACACATGAACATACACACACATAGAAACCCACTTATATACCTCCATTCTAACTCCATATCATGTGTTTAGAAGACCTCTCTAAATTTGAAAACCCACAGTGCACATCCTTTTAGACATCTGCTTGCTCCATTATGCATAATAACAAAATTCTTGTGTCAGATCCATATGAAGTTTGTTGAGGGTACTCTTCAGTAAAACAACATACGCTGATACAATAGTGTCAGTGAGATAAACATCCAAAATCTCAAGCAGGAGTGTTAACCTTCAAGCTAACTGAATCAAGAAAACAGAGTCACACAAATTGATTCTATTGCGTGTCTTAAAATAAAAACCACAAAAAGACAGACTGATATTTAAGATGATAGATTAAAAGAGACCCTTGGAGCGAAGCAAAACCTTAAAAAGCTTTGCTCGGTTTGAAGTTTGTTATTTGGGAGGTACAATTTGCTTACACGTTAACTCTCATCTAAAGGGGAAAATGCAATTTGGTTTCCAACACAGGACGGTGAACTTGGTATCTTTTCACTGCAACATGAAACTGCAGACCCATCGACCATAAGCTGCTAATTAACATCACTTTAACTCGCACATGGAGGAGTTCTCCTGTAGATGTGTGTAGGGTTAGAGTTATTAAGGCCTGGGTTCATGTCACAATGAATCAGAAAATAGTCATTTGTCCTAAAAAAGCTCTGTGAGACACCCTCCTGCATTGCCAGAAGTCCAAAATGTATGACACAAGGTAGGGTCAATTACTGGTGTCTAATTAGGCAATGGAAGAGTGTCTCTTCAAATGTGTTCAGATTAGTTGAGCATGCATCACCTATGAATAATGGTGTGAATGGGTTAAAATGAGTAATAATAACTCTCATCATAACAGTGATACCAAGAAATCAAATTGAAGAAAATGACACAATGCACTGCACTGAGAGGGAAACTTGAAGCTGCCATTTCCCCAGGAATGCATTTTCCAAAATATGGAAACAGAAAAAAGGCCAGTCAACAGTCAATGAGCAAAGACCAAATAGAGATTGTGCCCTTCAGACAGGGCCCATTACCTGGACCCTAGGGGCAAAAGGCGTTGTTCTTCTACTAAGGCTTTGGCTCTGGATAAGCGAAATTAAACAGCAAAAAAA
>NTHP01000228.1:554746-594542 GCA_003416845.1 Oplegnathus fasciatus | reverse complement strand
AAGAAAAGAAAAGAAAATGCAATAAACCAAAACCCCACAAAACAACAACAGAAACTCACAATACACTCTAAACACAACAACAGAAGTTTGTAGTTTCAGATGGGAGATTTAGGCCAGTGGGTTCCTTCTTATTTAGCATCTCACTTTTCACTTATATCTTTGCTTCTCTGCTTTTCTGATTACTGAGCTTCTCTCCTCTGTTCTGCATAGGCCCTTTGAAATTATCAATGCCTCATAATTATATCTCTCTTTCCACTTTCCACCTTTTCTCCTCTGATCCAAAGCCTGCGTCACAGTGACGTTAAACCCTTGTTATCCCCAAACACAGGGACAAGACGGCTCCAAAAATATCGTACTGACAGTTCTTTATTGTGTAAAATTACTTGTAGGTCTTACAAGGTTTATTCAATGAACTGAACTGTTTCAGTGATGAGTTGTTTTTGAATTTCAAGGTCAGTTGCTTCAAAGAAATGTAGAACAAAAGAAGCATGGGGGCGAGATTTGGGGTTTGCAGAATTCGGTGCTTATTTTTACATTGTAAGGGGTGTCAATGTGAATCAGCCATTTCCCTGTTATATCACATCACCAAAAGAGTTGGAAATTGTCAGATTTTAAGTATGTGAAAAATAGCAGTGGTATTGGCCATCAAACCCGATGTCAGTCAAACCCAGCTATTTCTCATAAATATCGATGTTGTGAGAAAAACACAAGTTCTTACCCAGATGCTACAGCTATTTCCCTTGTTGATCGTAAATTTGAGAGTTGATTTATCTCTTGCTTTAATGCAGCCCTTTACCCATTTACCCCAGGAGGGTTTTTATACTAGATAATGGACAACACACACAGTAACCTGATCTACAATCCTGTGCTGGTTTGGTAAAGGGCCAGCTGAACAGGCAGAGTGAGAGAAGCTGTGCCTGGTAGCCCAGTGGTTTGAATCAGGATTTAAGTCATACTTTGAGTTCCATAATAAATGTACAATGTGAATAGTATATTTCAAAATATAGTCATATGGACTTAATAACCCGTAACCCATCTTACAGATAAGATTTCAACAGTGGCCATAGCAATCTAACAATGTAGTCCCTACAGAGGATTTCACATGTAGTCTGTATGTCATGCTGAGGTCACTCACTGAGAGCTGTCCTGACAGGTACTGGGGGGCGTCCCTCAGCATGCTGGGACTCATGGGGGATGTGACGGAGATGGACGGTCGATCTATCTTCTGAGACTCAAAAGAACTCGAACCTGACAGGGCACAGACAACACAGTCAGATTATGTAGTAGTGATGTTGGTTTCAGTTTGTGGTTTTAGCAACATGAAAAGATAAAATGAGAGAGGGGGATGGTAGTGAGAAAGATAGAAAGACATAGACAAGAAGAGAGACACAAAGACGGCAAGAAGGCATGCCATGAGAAAGACAGGAATACAGAGAGGCCGAGTGGCAGAGGCTAGGATAAAATGGGGTAATGAAATAGACTTAAGAGCTTGACAAGACTCACTTGATTCCAGTTGTGCATGTGTGCTGTCTGGTATCCTTGGAATATCTCTGAAAAAAATACAGAGAAAGAGCGTGAGCGTGTGAGACAGGAGAGAAGGAGGGGATGGAAAGGATCAATTTGAGCTAATGCTGACTGCACTGTGCTTTAATGACCGTAAGCACCACATTAGTCTTCATTCACCCAGCAGCTCCCTCAGCGGCACAAAGCAGGTCAAATATAGGAATTGACAAAGCAAAGGTGCCGCTGTTTTTCCCTGCAATTAACCCTTTCGAGAACAATTGGAGGAGAGAGTGCAAGCCAAGCGACAGTCTTTCATTTTGCCAGGCGCCGTTGTTCAGTCCCGTACAAGGCTCGAGCCGACAGAGCCAGAGGGAGGGAGGAACAGATGTTGAATAAACAAGTCGGCCCCACTCGTTCACAAACACATTCTGTGAGAACACAAGCTATATTCCCTCTCGGATTTCCAGATTCAAGTCTCCATATTATAGAGAACTCAATTCAAAGTTATTCTGAGTGATGCAGGCAGTGACATGGCATGAATGAGGCTACAGATATAAATACACGTGGAATTGCTTTAGAGAAAAAATATTAATAAAAGTGATTTAGCCAAAATCTTATGCATAATTCCTGCTTAATTGATTTTAGTTTGGCACATGCGTGTTGTTCATTAATGTCTACTGTAAGGAATTATTTAAATCTGTGTTCTGATTGACTGAATCACACCTGAAGCTATTTTGAAATTCCTGAAAAAGCCACACATTTGATGGCACAATTGTTCAATTAATGTTAAAAAGCTCTTTTAAAAAATGACCATTTCAACCTGTATGTGTTGCTCTAACACTTGGCAGAAGAATAACACTTAATTTGATGAATAACTCCATCCTCTCCAACTGATTATTCCCTTTTCAGGGTCACAAGGGCCTGGAAGGTATCCCAGTTTTCACTTGGTAAGAGGCAGATAGACACTCTGGACAGGACCTAGTCTGACTGTACTTGTTACTGATTTAAAAGAAAAGATCTAAACCATAATTTAATTAATTCATTTTTAAGCACTAAACCACGCTGTGCCTGCTGTTATTTCAAAAAGTAACACAAATTTAAAGAGCATAATATGTGTGATAATGATTGGGGGCTCTCACCCTATAGGCCGTGAGACCACCAGCTCCACCTGCGGCTCAGGCTTAGATTCTAGAATGATATTGTAAACTTCTTTAAATGTGGCTCCTTGTAAAAGCTTCCCATTCCACTCCAGCACCTGGTCACCTGCAAAAACACAAGAGACACTGAATGTCACATGGTATATTTAATTTTTTATGCTAGTGCTGTCTACACTGTGACACAGTGCAGAAAATACACATCATTATGCACCTCGACAGCATATTGAATACCAGCAAATCCACTAATTTAATTTCTATACAAACGTTTGTGTGTGTGTGTGTGTGTGTGTGTGTGTGTTTAATACCTGGTCTGAGGTGTCCAACAGTGTCTGCTAGACTTCCTTTCCTCACTTTAGTGATAAAAGCACAAAGTCTACCAGATTCTGTCATCTTGCCTCCCACCACCTGTAGAAGCAGAGAGGTGACTGGATTAGCATTGAAATACATACCTTGAACTGTTAGTGTTATTATAACTGCAGCATTAATGTGCCATGCTAACTCTTCTTGACAAAACCTGAGATGTATCATGTGCATTGCAGCTTGTTGAAGAAGACAGATTTCTTTTCCTCAAAGTATCCTGTTGATGTAATGGCTTTAGCTTTTGCCTGTAAGGTATGAATCCTCAATAAAAGCATTACAAGGAAAGGGTCAGTGGTAAAAGTGCGTCTCTGTTTTTTAAAAATGTCCAGGGCTATGCTTTCTTCCCCAGGGACACACTCTGGTGCTGCTCTGTGGTTCTGTAACAGCGCAGGCCCGTGGGCTAGAGCTGTACTGTACAGTCCTGAGCTGCTGTACTCCACTCCGCTCAGCTTACATGGGCATCATACAAATAAAAATCCCTCTTAATGGCAGCTGAATGCCAACATACAAAGGAGCTTAGGGAAGTCTGCTAAATGAAATGGCTTTATGTAACAGGCAGGAGCCAGAGAAGGAGGCTCGCAGAGGAAAAGAGAGAGAGAGATGGACAGTGAGGGCGAGGCTGGCAGCCTGACTGATGGACTGACTGGCTGGATTGCCGAGTTGGTTGGCTGCTGCTGAGCGGACAGAAACGCACAGAGGCACTGAGCAGACACAAACATGCCATTTCAGGAGGCTCATTCAATCAGTAATGATTTTTCCCCATCTTGCTGCTCTCTGTTCTCTCACTTCATAGCCCACCATGCTCCTCTGGACATTTGCTGCTCAGCTGTTTTTACCAGTGTGCACCACCTACAGATTCATGCAACAGTGAAAAGGAGGGGAGGGAAACCAAAGCATCTACCACAACAGAAAATCTTTTATATGCTTTGGGCAATTTAGTGACTACACTGCAATAACAAACTGACTAAAAGGTTTAAATCATGAGAAGCAAGAATATGACCTATACAAGAAGGCTATACAGCACTAAAAGCATAAGAAAAATACACACAGCAAGCATAGAATGTAAATATGTTGGGGACTGTGATGGTACTATTCAATACATAAACAATGCCATTAATGTGTAAAACAAGTAATATTTCAATTATCAAATTTGGGCATGAGAACACTGACTGAGTTTCTGGACTGACCTGTTTTCTCTGAGCTGCTGAATGCAGTTCATTAAAGTACTTCAATGTGAGTGAGTTCAGAAAATTATACAGCTCAATATCAAACGCCGCTCATTAATATTCATCAGGAACATAATCAAGTCTTTAATGAATATTAATTCTGAGTAGCATTATGATGTAATCAATAATTGGAAGCCAAGGAGAAAATCAGCGAGCCACACACAAAAAAGAGGCCACAAAATGGTAGAATTCACAGCTGAAAAGTTATGACACTGTATGTTCACTTAATACTGACAGCCACCTGTACCTGTCAAATTTCCGCCTGGGTATGATGGTGCTATCAACGGAAGTCTATCACCAACATATTTTGTGTCATATATGCTAAATGTGCATATTTAAACATGCTATTTTGGAAGTAGAATGATGATGCTACAGCAGAATGCTTGATGTTGCAGCGCCGCAGTTTGAAATGTTCAGTATTTCGATGTGGGTGTGACACACACAGACGGGTAGACAGAATCATTATACGCTCACCTTCAGACCAAGCAGAGCTCCTGAGTCTCGAGGCACACTTCCATCTTTCATGCGCTTGTTGAGCAAAATTCGCCCTATTAGGCGATCCCCATCTTTGGACGGCTGCCACGTCACCGGGTGCTACAAGGTCAGAGCAACAACACACCTTTTGTTTAACAACTCATTCACTTCAATTTGATTACTTTAGACCAAAGCTGTCCACAGTGAAAAGGGGGCATTGGGGAAGTATTTATTCACTCAGGGAAGAAAGTTCACACAAACTCTGTTGACTCATCAAGACAGTTTTTAGATAGCAACATTTAAATTATTTAAATTCTAAAAGATGGAATATTAAATTCCTAAGCTTATCATTGAACACAATAACACACCTAACACAATAGTGTTTGGTGTCATTTCCAGAGCTTGTGTGAACCTGCCAGTGTGAGGGTGGAGTGAGCTTCATGCAGCGCCCCATGCAGAGTAAAGCAAGCAGCCCCAACACTCCTCCTCAAACCAGCTCTTCAAACAGGAGCAGGAAGACCGGAGTCTCCACTCCGGTGCTTCACTACACACAAACATACAACGACCATCAAGTGGAGTAGTGAGGGGGAAGCAGACAGCGAAAAGGGGGAAAAAAGGTCAAGATACAAGAACAAATGAGGTGGACCATGAGGTGCCAGTTTACAGATCAAAAAGGATGAAAAATAGAGAGCACAGAATAAAGCCATGAGACACAGATAGGGTGAAATCACAGACGCGCAGTGGAAGGGAAAAAAGAAAAACAAATGTTTTGATTTTTTGTGCAAAACAAATCCAGTCTTCCCTGTTTTGTGTGCTTACAATCAATTGGGTTTTGCTATAGAAGTGAGTGGAAAGTTGGACAGGGGGCGGGTTCTGTCTGGACTGGGTGCTGTGGGGTAGGGCAGCAGAGTGAGAGGGACGGGCCTGAGTAAAGGTGTTCCAACTGCACTAAACAGGACCGCTGCAGAGCAAGAACACAACATACGGAGGAGAACGAGCATGCAACTAGGAGAGACCCACATTCCTGTGTGCCATGACAAACAGAGAGGTTGTGTGTCAATGCTCTTCTTTTACAACTACTGTAAGATGTGTAGTTTCTGTTTGGGGAGCAAAACAGCAAGTACAAGTAGCAAGCAAAGAGGGTGCCTCCAAAAGACTTTTTCGGCAACACCGAGCAAGGTGGAGCCAAAAGTAACCGAAAAACAAAAAGGAACGAAATCGCAAAAGAGAAATCAATTTATACAACGTCAAATAAAATCCAAAAAACAAACATCTCACCTATTTACACTTAGTGACAGAGAGCAAACAAAGACTGGATGGGTAGGTCATAAATAATAATAACAAAATGCAGGCTAGATTGTCTCAGTACCTTCTCACTATGGCTATGCTCCTCGTTTAGGGTAGTGCTACTGCACGTATCAACTCCCGAGTCTTTAACCTGCGGTTCACACCATGCCAAGTCCTCTTCAAATGAGTGTCCCCCAAAGCGCACCATTTTCTTTTGCCTCTCAGATAAGGTGTGTGTCGGCTCGGACATAAATGCTTGCTCAATAGTTTTTCTTTTTCCCCTTTGACTGTCCCCTACAGGTGTGGGATAAAAACAGAAAGAAAAACAGAAAAACAACATGCAAAGGTGTAAATAAAATGAAGGAAACATGAAATGACAAAAGACTCTGGGAGAAGGGGGATGGGGGGAGGAGAGAGACAGAGAGAGGGAGAGAGAGATGGGGGTTAAGGGGCAGGAGGGAGGGGTCAAGGCAGGGCTCCACATGTCTCACCAAAGACATTGGGGAGGCCTCACTGCTATGCCAAGACGCATGGTCCCACCAGTGGCCATCCAAATCTCCTGTAAGGTGGGGGGGAAAGGGCGCACACACACGAGAGAGGACAGCAAGAGGGACCAGTGAGGACACCACGAGCCACAACGTACAGACATTAACACACACACATACATGGAATACACGTACAGTAGTAAACAAGACATCCAAACATTCATTTATGCACACACACACGTGCGCACGCACACATACACTCACATACTGCTCAAACTCAAAAGGTCATCATTTGCAACTCTAACATCCCTGTGGAGAAAGAAACGTTCAGCTCAAGTAATATTACATAAAGAATCAATAATGATTTGAACACCTCAACACTCTACAGTAAGGGAAGGACACAAGCCTGTTTTGACATCCATATATTTTTTCCTCCTCTTTTCCTCATCGTTCCTGCAGGATTAAATCCCAACATTCACCTTTACCCTTGTAAAGATACTGAAACATGCAAACTCAACACAGACAGGACCAGAAAGTAAATTCCCTTAATATTGTTCCTACTATAGGTGCTAAATTCAGAATTCATTTTGTGACATTTTTTGAGAATGTTCCCACTTCTACTGGCTTCAGCACTGCATTTAATATTGATTCTCATTCTGTATTGCTGCACAACATCTAGGAATATTACTTTGAAGGAAAGGAAGTGTTCTTCCAGGACATAATTTACTGTGGATGAGGAGTGAGGTCAAGAATCAACAATATCAGTGACAGAAAGAAATTAGGTTTATGGGAAATGTGGTCTGAATTTTGAGAAAACTCTACCACTAATGCCACTTCCATATGATACTGGCTTTTTATCATTTCAAACATAGTCTCATTTGTTTACAGTATCTGGGTTTCTTGTTGAGTTATAAAGCAGAGGTGGGTCACCTTGCCTGAAACAAAGGCCGCCTTAGCTAATAATAACATAAAAGTTAAAAGAAAAAATGTAACCTATAGGGAAAAAGAGGCGAGGCACATTTTAATACAGCAAATGCCATAAGTTCAATGAGTGTGGCTATTGTTTTGACCATCATCCACTCACTAAATTGATCATGAGATGCATCAAGATCTGGGTGGCTTACCACAAAAGCCAAACACTTTCCTGGGACTCTAATGATCACTTGTCTTGCAACTGTAATATAGTTCCGTATTTTTCCATATATTGGTTCAAAGGTGCAGGTTTTGTATTATGCAAACACAATCAGAGTATTTGTCCATAAATAAGGCTATTATTTCAACTATTATTCACTCCTCTCTCCACATCTTTCCCCTTTTGTTTTCATCTTAATGTGCAGGGAACGATCTTTAAAAAAGTCTTTGCAAGGATCCTAAGTTCAAATCAGCAGACAACTCACATTTTGTTCAAACAAAGTTAGCATGCTGCTATCTTATCCTACAGTAACTGCATCTGTAGGAGGGAGCAGGGCAGATCTCCAGTGTGTTTAACTGGGGATTCAGATTGCAGTGCCACACAGCCTTAACTGACCTCAATCTAAAGTGCACCAGGGAGAGCTTTTAAAGATGAGGCTCTGATTACAACTTCTGTAGTAGCACCAGTGGACACACAGCCTTGAGAAATACAGGCTGGGCAAACGGCTATGATGATATTACAGGATGGAGGTTTCTGGGACATTTTTTTTAGTTTTTTATTTTCTCATCAACCCAGCAGAAGCGTTAGAGAGGAGCTGATGGTAGTTAGACAGCTACAAGGGGGAAATTATAACCCTATCTCTTGCTGTAGATGTGATGCATCTGTAAAAACAAACAGCCAAAAAGAGAAGACGCAGATATCTTACGAGACAAATATAAAATCACTGTGAGTATTTGATCTGGTGGAAAGCTATGTATGCAAAACTAACTTTCTTTCATTCTACAGGATTGGCACTGTTTTCCCATGTGGGTGCACAGAGCAGAGAGATGAAGAGCACTTTCAATTTGATTAAGAGGCTTAAAAACCCAAGCTAATTAGAAAGAGTGAAAAATATTGAATCTGAAGGTGGTGCTAAGATTCCCAGTGGAGAGGAGTATGGAGGTAAAGAGGACTGAAGGTTGAGGCTGTCCAAAGACAGAGAGAAATCATTTCGGTTGTCAGAGAGATACTGCTGTTTGACTGCTGAGAAACTGCTCACCTCTCTGTCCTGAGACCTTAGTGGGTAGCATACCTCTGCATTTAACATCCCATTATGAAGAGGCGATGGGCATTTAAATATTACTCGCTTACACTGGCAAGTCATTTTACAATTCAGTAATAAAGTGAATTAGGTAATGATCCTAATGAAATTGCTCTTATTAAAGCATACAAGGGATGAGGAATGGTCATTTAAACAATACAGAAATTCTATTTTCCTATTCCATTCAGCAGACCCTGGTCTTCCACTTGTAATTGTGCTGTTGTTGATATACTTGTGTGCTTGTATGAATGTATGTAGCTGTAGTGAACCTTAGGGCCGCAGGCACAGGTAAGGTCATCTGAAAACACTGTGCTTGTGCAACCCTTGGGCCATATACATCACATTTCCCACACTTCACTTCCCCTGCAAAGAGCTGTAGAGCTTAATGGATCTATACAGGACAGGCCTCCTTCAGGCAATATCTGGCTGAGGATTCAATCTCAGGGAAATCAGGGAACTCTGATGGAAAGGCATAAAAATAGACTGCATATGCTTCTGGATGTAGAGGAGGAGGTGACGGGGGGCTGGAGCATACAAGGGTAAAGAGGAAGTGATTTTCAATATAGAAAAAAGGAGCTCCATGGAAGAAGAATGCTGTGTAAAGATAGTGCCACTGTGAATAAATATAGCCACATCCTCAAGTCTTTCAACAGTACGAAAATATACACACAGCTGATGCAGAAATACAGTACCTGACATGTGGACAGGACGAGCCAGGGATTGAACCACGACCCCTGTGATTGATGATCAACCTGCTCCTCCTCCTGTGACACAGCTGCCCAATTTTGGCTAACATGGGGCTTTGTTTAAAACCTGTCTGACTGTCTGAGCGCTCATGTTTCTTGCCCCATTTGATTTCCTTTTGCTCCCATATCTCAACAATTCCTTTTGTATATGCAAAGTGATTATTAGTTATAGGGATGATGGCCAAAACTATTAAAATACAACTAAAGTTGTAATAAACTCTTTGTGTCATTTTTCAATTTTTAGTAGCCTTATCAAATTGGTATTGTTGAAATGACCCACCTTCAGCATCGTTCCCCTTTGTTAATATGATTGTGTTTCAACACAATACTCATTAATATTAATGTCCATATCCATACTTGCCAGAGTAAAATGCTCTCCAATGACATGTCTACACTTACAATTTCCCTCATTTTTAGAGTTGTGACTAAGTTGCAAGGTCAGTCTGAGCCAAACAAACAAACTTTCCTCCTTCCTTCTCTCCCTCTCTGGTAACTATCCATCCATCAGTGTAGGGTGTGCTAAAACTACTTACTGTACACAGTTATGCACTGTGACAAAACATTATGGATGTCCCCAGACAGGCTTTGCCCTCTGCGGCCCTCTAACCAACAGCTGACAACAGTGATTACCCTCTTTGCCTCCCAGCTGCTATTCTGTCAGCAGCATAAACACCAGAGCCCAGTTCAGCATGGTAGACATTCTCCATTGAACAAGTCACTTGCCTAATGTGGCCATGATAGTCCAAACAGCTTAAGGCCTGCATTCATGACGAAGGAGAGGAAGAAACACCATATAAATCACCTTGTTGAGACAGTGAGATGTTCCTCCCATCACATTCCTCCACCTCCCCCTGCCCACCCTCAATGGCTGTCAAAAAGAATTTGAGTGGGCGCCAGCATGGAGGTACGTACAGCCTTTCCCCTTTGTTTCCCCGAAGCTTTATTACCAGTGGCACGCCACAATTGGGCACTGATCCCCAGCAAGGCACTGTGTGGTTTTTCAGGGAGCAGGAAACTCATCAAGGCCATAAATTGTGAGCATCAGCAGTCTGCGCCCAGTCCTGCCGTTTCGCCCCGGCTCCGAGGCCCCACAAAGTGCTGATTCAGGGCGAAGGCAGAGCGCAGGCAGTGGCAGAGTTCACCACCAGCAGGCTCTCCATCACTTTGACAGCTCAATAAAAACCAGTGTAAACTATTAATTGGATCATTAATTATTGATGCTGTTTTTACTACAATTCAGGGGGAGAGAGCAGAAAAGAGGCAGGGGTGAAACAGTGTGTATGTTTAAACATAGTCACCATGCTAGGAAGGTGATACAGTGTCATGTTACACCCCTGGTGGAGGCATATCTTAAAACATGAGCTTATATTCTAAAGCAAAAGGCCAAAGTAACTTCTCTTATTGAGCACAAAACACACTATAATATTATCCAAGGTATAGGGTATAAAAGGTTAAATTAATGAGAATATTTTTCTAATATCCAGCTTGAGAGCACAGACTACAAACCCAACAGACATACTGAGGTGCAAAAACGGAACCCAAAGGCCATTAATGAGGATGTAACTTAGGCTGTCACTACACAATGTCCACCTCTCTGCTGTAGTTAGCCGGCCAGCCTCTCCTTTTCTGTCTGTTCGGCACTATTATGAGACTGCATGTCAGGGGAATCAATAAAGAGGAAAACACAGGGAGAGGACCATCGCGATAAATCAGTCTCCAGCGCTCGCAGGCACGAGCCAGGCCCATTACAGCTGGCACACCCTCTCTCCTCCAGTCTCCGCCTCCCCTTGGTCTCCCCTCCTTCTCATCTCATCAAGTCCTCCTCCTTCCTCAGCGGCCCCCTCGGGGCATTGGAGATTTGACAGCATGACATGCACCCTGCTTAGCCTGCTGTTACACACCTATCTCTTGGCCCAGTCGAGCTGAGTGCACACACTCCCAAGACGCTGACGGACCACATATGGCCAAAAGGCGCTTTCTGTCCTCTTTTTCATCTGTCTCCCGCTCCGGCCTCACAAGCAATTACAGTTGATGTTCTTTGCTAAATTGCTCTGGATTTTTTTTTCTTTTTTTGCCTTTTCTCACTCCTGGTGAGGGTAAATTCTCTTTACAATAGCTAATCAAAGAGTGCTTGGTTTGCATGTTAGAGTACATACAGGGAGATCCCTTGATTGGGTCAGCTTTTTAGACTGACAAGGGGGATGTAAATCATGATCGGTGTCTTTTTGGGAGCATTTAAAACACTTGTGCAACCTCGTTCAGCTGAAAACATAAACTTGTTCTATTTGTATACTCCATGTACTGCCAAAACAGATTTTTTTGGCAGTGGTATATAGTGCAGATCTAACTGTATTATATAAGGTTTTTATTGATTATATTAATCTACTCCAGAATGTCACATGTCCAAATCTGGGGACTAGAGTTTGGATCCCCTCTCTGCTGTCTGTTATATAATTAAGTCTACTTTGACAGAGTGCAAACAAGGACACTCAGGTTTAAAATAAATGGTTCAGTAGAAATTTCTGAACCATTTATCAGACTCCCTGAATGCACCATATCACAGCAGCCTTAATTATGCCATAAATTAATGAAACTGCCAATTATACCTAAATAAAGACCAAAGATAGCTCCATATAATCAGCTGTCCGCGGATGTTCTGTGGCTTGTATGGAAAGCTATACTTATTCAGGTCAACAGTTCAACTCTTTCCTTTGTTTTTCCTCTCTCTCCTACACAAGCTGACCTGCGGAGGAGGCAGACAGAAGCAGACTGAAACAGCAGAAACTCTGACCCTCAAAACAGCCTGCTTTTCTCCCTATTTTTGTTCCATGACTACCTGGAAACCTGGAAACTCCCACATCAATAATGTAGCACTGGTGCTGGGCTGCTTCCTTTAGTGAGGAGAACAGTTACATAACAGAGCAGACCAACTGAATTCCTCCCCTCTCCTCTAGTTTAAACATTTCGAGCATGTGGCAGGCGCTTTGGTCTAGTGCTACTGACAAAGTAAACTGTGCTACTGTACTTTCCTCCTTTCTATCTATTATTCCTCCGTTTGTCAACCGAGCCTCCTCTTTTCTTTGTGTTTAGTGCTTTTAACATTTCTGAGGTAAAGGCCTCCGTAATTACAGGTTTGACAACAAAATCAATTTGCAATTACGACAACTGTCAACCAGGTGGAGCAGTCAAGAAGCTAACAGCCTAAACAATTGCTTTTGATGTTGATTCTATGCAAAGTGGCATTTAATTCAGTCACTCTGACTGTTTGCTTGCCAGTGCGTGTTTATACACTTGGACAAGTGCGCTTGTGTCTCCAAGCAGGTAGGACATTTGCCATGAGCGATCTGATGTCCATTTCTATTATCCTGTTGTAGTTAAACAGCAGGACAGGCTGAGCTGATACCTAGCATACCACTTCAATTAGGTACACTGTAGTAAACTGGACCCACTGTGTGAAGAAATAATTCACATTATTATTTTAATGTTTAAACAGTCTTTGGGTGCTGACGGCTGAAATAAAAGTGGTAGAGCTAATCTGAACTGTCAACAGCAGAACATGCAGTGAAAACCCCTAAAACTGCTGTATATAGGTCAGTAAACCCTGTGCAGAGACATGACATGTCTTTTTTATCATTTACCCCCAACCGCGATCAGTTTTTGCTCCCTTCCTCACTGGACTAAACCATAATCCTACTGCCACTTTGTAATGGGCCACTGTACGAGGAATGACATCATCAGCGGTGTATGGGTGGTATCAGTAATACTAACAGTATGGAAGTAAAGAAGTCAAGGCTAATGGAGGAGGTACAGTATACTGCAGGAAAACATACATATAATCACCCTCTGCTCTTTTATTACCACTCTGCTAATAACATCCATTCATTCCTATACAGCAGTGACATGAAACCACTCAAGAAAATAAACTGCAATTGTTATTAACTCAGCTCACCTTGTTTCACTAGACACTCACAGCCCAGCCCTCTCCCTGCTTCCCTCTGTCTGTCAGTTATGTAACACTGACCATTAGAACAGACTGATCATGTGAAACAGCTGTGGAGGGCCCAGGCAAAATGTGCCATAAGATGACAGCAGAAGCAGAAGGCCTTGAGAGCAGTAGTTTTACATTCATTTCAAATCGCAGCCACACACATAAACACCCATCCACACTGAAACATATCTGGCAGGCTCACAAGTACACATGCCTCCTCCTCAAAGGCACGAGAGCTGTTAGAGTAGATTCGTAGATAACACACATAAAACGCAATAGTGCTTTGCATGTACGTAAGGCTCATTGTTTTCACTTTTTAAAGATTTTTAATAAAATTTCTGGGATTTTATAAAAGAAGCACACACCACACACATCAAAAGCGAGTGTGTTTTCTGCTGGAAGAATTCACTGTTCACCAGTTAACAGTAAAGAAAGTCCTTTAAGAAGTGCTAAGCTTCGAAAATAGAAACTGTTGAAAAAATGTAGAGAAAACACAAATGAGCGGCTGATTATGACCAGAGTCACTCTAAGGGAAAAAAAAACATTTATCTGCAAATCTAAAAAGTGCTTGCAATAAAAAAATTTGCGTTTTTATCATTTTATTGCACAGATTTTTGTAGTACTGATGTTTAACAGATTTTCAGCTTTTTTTTTAAATCTAAAAATCAAAGATTTTTTTTTCTTGAAAATAATGAGCCCTACACATACAAATACACATATAAACATACAAACATACAAAGCACATATAGAGACTGTAGACTGGGGAATCTGAAGGTTATATCTGAGTCAACAGCTGCAAGAATCAATATTAACAGAGACAGCAACAACAATTCAATTAGAATTAGATGAAATCTGTCTTTCCTAAAATCAACATTATGTCAGTAATACTAGAAAAGAATGGCTTTATAATGCATGAAAAAGCATCTGAGAAATGTGCATTTGTATAGTATAAAGTAATGCTAAATAAAGCTATCGATATACTGCTGCTTGAGTGAGGTTGGTGGTGTGTGTGGCCCCTACCTTTCTCACTGACTGACTCACTCTCTATCTCCACGTCCTCACAGCTGGTGTACTCCGGTGTGGTGGCCAGCTCCTCCTCCGAGCTGCTCAGCGACACCTGCCGCATCTTTCCTCCCTTTTTGGTTTTGTGGGGCTTGGGGGGTGGCGGGCGCACCGACTCCGACTGGTCTGAGCTGAGAGAGTCGTTCCTCAACATGCTCTCCATCTTCTCCCTCTTGGTCTTGCGGACAGCTGAACTGGGGTCCAAGTGGTGTTGCTGCCTCCTCATGGGATCCCCGCCTACACCCAGGTCACCTCTCCGCAGGTCCCCAGATCGGTCACCCAGCACAGGGCTACGGTGCGGCGTCGGGGGGCTGTGGTTGGAGGTTCTGTGGCCTCCAAGGCCGGGACCCATGGGCCCAGGGGAGGAACGGTCAACGGAGTAGGAGCGCTGTCCCACCATAGGCGGCCGGCGCTCGGTGAGATGCTGACGGGACAGCCGGATGGGGCCTGGCTCATCCTGCTCTGTGTAGGCCAGGGAGACATCACTATGGCGGCGCTCGTGCCTCAGGCGACCCACCTCAGCGTGCATCCTCATTTGCTCCTCGTAGGGTTGCGGCTTAACAGGATAGCGTGCCAGGTTGGGGTCACTGCGATACCGCGTCTGGAATTCCTCCTGGCGCTGCCGCTGGAGGTCATACTCGCTGGGTGGTCCATCTAGCTCCTGGTCCAGCGGGTATTCCTGGGAGTGCCAGCGTCCAGGGCCCCGCCGGTCCCGGTAGCCCATCCTTGCCGCATCCACATCTGGGTACATGTGTGGGCCCCGCGGAGCCCGCCGAGGGTCCCCATCCCCATAGTCAGACGGTGATCTAGGCATGCCGCCGTCCGTCGGGGCATACTGTGAGTGGTCGCCCCCCTCCCTTTGGTCGTATTTTTGGTTTGGATCCCTGGATGCAGATGGGCTTCGTTTCCTGTAGATCAAAGAGAGGGGAACAAAAGAAAGGAAGTTAGTGGTTGGTCCACTTTGAACTAGATGAACTGGAGGCTCTGATTTTTTTAATATAGGCTACAGAATATTTCTGAGGCTGATAAATGTTTGTGCATGTTAATACTGCTGAATTAAATTTCCAGTGAGCGTAGTATCTGCCTGTGTGCAGGTGGAAATGTGAGGTAACAGTCAGACATTAGCCTCACAGCACTTCATCACACATCTCTGTGCAACTCTACTGAGGCTGAAGCCTTCCGTCTGTAGTCTATAGCTTCACTTTGCTTTGCCCTCCACTGCATAGGCCTCAGTCCCTGTCAAAACCTGATGAAAGCCTGCTCTGTCTCTGTCACACACACATACACAAAAAGAGAGAGAGGAATGGGACTAAGCAGCAGAAGCAGCACCACTCCCTCTTCTCACTGCAATAGACTCTATATGCTCTATAATATGGCTGACTAATGCTCTCCCTTTAGCGCACTTTTGGCATGCTACCTTTAGATTTTACAGGAAATATGTGCAAGGTAAAACATACTGCTTGAGCTGGCCCAGTTAAACCGTAAGACATGTCAGGCAGGTAGCTTTGCAACCTGCATTCTCACAATACATGCAAAAAACAGAAAGACATACACGTGTGCAGTAAAATCCTGTCTGATTATTTAATTTGAGAGGGTCGCACAGTCTTCACACAGACAATGTTGTATCTGATATTTGACTCTTTTAGTACCGTAGGCAATCTTTCATTTTCACTTTGATTACTTTGTTGATATAGGTGCTTAAATCATCATCATTTGCAATGTATTATAAACAACAGGATGACACAAGATTAACAACACAGCCTGCCTGGATATGACCTGTTTGTATTTCCAAATTAATAGTGTGCGTGTGTGTGTATGTGTGTGTGCAAGGGGAGAGAGATGAGGAACCAGACAGTGTACTGAGAGCAGTGCATTGATAAATGATTCAGAGTTTCACAGATTGTATCTGTGTGCACAGTACAATGGACATGAAGGGATGGAGAGAGACAATAACAACGTGTCTGAGCTCTGTCTGAATTTATGAACCTCAGATGAAGGTGCTGATTTATCTCGCCACCTTTTCCTTCTGGTGAAAACATGTAATTTCACTCAGAACTTACAAAACATTCAAATACACACTCAGTAAGGGTGTACACTTAAAGTATAACATCAGCAAACTCATACTTCATACCTTTAGTTTCAAACATCGTCTGAAATCGTTTGTCCTGGTCTTGATAACATGGAATACTCCTCTTTGATACAAGACTGAAAAGAACTTAAATCTTGAAACGAGCACAGTTATGTTGGAAATTATGTGAAAATAACTTGCTAAGATGGATATTTTCAAGTATGGTTACAGTCAGGAGCCCCATATTTCTAAAATCAGTTATCAATCATTGTATCATTGTCCCACTGTCAGAAAGAAAACTAGCCAGGAAGTGGATGGAGAGCCTTGAGGAGGCTAACTGTGCATTAATGCATTTATTCTTTTGTTGAGAATCAATTATTCATAAGCCACTTTTCTCCTACATTTCTCCCACTTTTCCTCCAAAATAATAATGACATTTTGGTGAGGAAAAAGCTCTGTGAAGCATCCCTTTAATTTTGTACGTGACAACTTTCCATAAATTTCAAAGGGCTTCATAAATCACTGCTGCCAGCCTTGCTCACTGGCCAAGGTAAGGACTCCTCACGTGTGATTGGCTGATTCACTGAACCACAGAGGAGGTTTGGTCCCTGCCTACTAGATCACAGGCCATTCGGGTTAGTCTGAGTATAATGAATGCACAGTACAATAGATATCAGCGCTGTGGTGAGGCACATGTGGAAAAGATACTTTTTTGTGTTTTCTGTGTTGAATTTCTATGTTGAACACTGAATAATCTCACTAAAGTGAAGTGCCAGTTTAAGGAGGGACAGAATGATGTATGAGCACTGTGTATAGTTCGTGAACTACTGTACACTTAAAATATGGGCTGTTACAGTAGGGCAGAAGTTGAGCAGTAGCGGTACAAACTGTGCATTCCAGCAAAAGCTAGTACATAAAAGCAAGATTTACTTAATGGCAGAAAGGACATAATAACAATTGTTTGGTCCAATTAAGGAAAAATCCCAAAATACCGGACAGCAAAATTCCTACATATATACATTAAATGGTTTATTTACTTAGTCTGTGATTGACTAATTTAAATTTTTTAAAGCTGCACTGATCAATATTGTTATTTTAACAACTGATCAAACAACTGTGTATACATGAAAGGGATTGCATGCTGTGATGAGAAATATCACCTGAAGTTCCCTCAGCTCTTTTTGCTCATTGTTTTGTTTACGGCCAACAACTTTACTGTTTGATTCATTCTCACTGGCAGCTGTTTTCAGTAAAAAACAGAGCTAAAAAGAGAGTGAATGGACTTTCATTTTCCAAATGGTTGAAAACATGACTCCAGCTGAATGCTAATGTTGCTCAGTGTCTGCTGGATGACTAAATTAGGCACCTGTTCGCCATAACAACTTTATAAGATGATAATATGTGAGTGTTGTGTTTATAGATTGTTTTGCTGCTCACAAATGGCCAGAAAATCAATTAATGCTGCATTAAATGTTATATTGACACATAGAAATGTTGCATGTTAAAACTATTATGATATTTTCACATCATAATCATAATTTAAAAAATCTAATTAATCCCTGTAATGTGAAAGGCCTGCCGGTACTACTGATACTGAGAATTAACATCTTAGTGCAGCTCTATGCATCTTACAGCCATTACCAACCTGCCTATCAGGATGCCAATGTTGACCTGTTTGTGCTGGATGTATAGAAAGAACTGCTGTGACTACTTTCCATTTCAAACAAAAATAATACTGATTCACTCAATAGCTGGTTAATAAAAGTATTTAGATTTGCCACTGTAAATACCTGGTATAAGGAATGTTTTTAGAAATTGCTGCCCTCTCCATCTGAGAGGATAGACACCACATCTGAACAGACAAAAAAAATGCCACCAAAAGATGGACAGTATAAGCCAAAAACTGTTTGACTGATTTCTTGCAAATGGAGTACAAAAAACATTTTAGCACCAAAGATGTATTGTAAACACGCACACAACAAAAACAAGACTAATGGATGTGCACTCTAATGAACACATCCTTATTTACAACAAAGACCTAGAGAAAGTCTCTGTGATGCAGCCAGCTCACACAAGTGACCTCTCCTTTCTGCTTCACATCAAAACAAATGCCTCCAATCACCTTAGCATCCAAACGCAGCCTCACTAGTGATTCAGACGTGGCTGGAGAAACACATGAGGTTTGCTGCATTATTCATGATCTGCTCCTGGACACTAACTGAGCAGCGCTTCATTCACAAATCCAAAGTGAAGCGGCAGCAGAAATTATATGCTGGAGTAGGGGACAGGCACCGTGACTTGGATGGGAGAAAGTGTGGAGTGGGGGGTGGGGGAGTGTGTGTGATGAGCATGAGAAACATCTCTTTATAGTGACTCGATGATGATGGAAGGATATGTTATGTGTGTGCATGTGTATGGGTGCATGTGTTCACTCGTGCATGCCTGTGAGTTTGTAGCTGTGTGTGTGTTTTATGTGTGCTGCATAGGCTGCCCAAGAAATGCTTCACTTTGGCTCTCAGCATGTCCTCAGGGCTTCAGGCTAATGTCCCCTTTGGGATGTTGTCTTGAAATCCTACCCCCCCCAACCACGCACATATGCACATAGAGCATGCACAAAGCAATTACAACAAACATTAACAAACTGCCCTTTGACGAGCTCTAACTCATCTTGACACAAGTATCACATTTCCCTGCTCCCGTTTAGCCTTGTATGTCCTTCCTGTCCAAACAGAGAAATGTCTATGGCAGCTAGCAAGCAAGCTAACAACGACACTCCGCTCCATCAGCATCTGCATCATGATGCTAACGCTGTCAGTCCTAAACCAGCCTTCAGTAAGTACACCAGAGCGGTGGCGCAGCACTAAATTTTGTACTGTGTAATATTCCCCCAGTGCTCCAGCTGCCACTGCTACTGTAATAGCCTCTCTGCAGATACCTCTGAGCTCTCCACAGCTCTGCCATGACACACTCTGCTGATCTTAGATTTGCATTCCATCCTCAGTGACACAGACGGAGACAGAGAGGAGAGAGACAAAACGTGAAGGGAAAAGGGGGAGATCATCGACAATGTATGTGAATTAGAAGAAGCACGAAAAAATGAGGCAGGGAAGATGCCGGTTCACTGTGTCCTATAACTAAACATGCAGCTGGTGTGCATGGTGCATTCAGCCACGCTTGTCAGGCTCAAGCATGAAGTGGTAGGATGGGACACCATGGGATCGTGATGCCTGTGATGCTGCACAGAAGCCTGGCTGCTGCAACGATTGAGTCACGAACCGCACAGTGACGTACTCCCTCCATCACATCCCCTTATATAGCAAGATGCGTGTGTGATGTCACCATAGGCATGGCACTGAGCCGCAGCACAGGTAGTGAATCATCCCAACAGGCTGACAATAGAGAGGTTCATTGTCTGCAAGGTACAGTGTGGGAATACAGGCCAGAGGTGCTGTACCGTTCTGTAAATTCCTGCTGTGGGAATAACAGCAGCCCTCATTGCTGCTGTTGTCCTATTCTGAGCTAACTATAGCAATCCTCTGCTGTGACAGTGTATGAACTAAGAGGACAAGGACGGTGATGACAATAAGATTCAATTCAGGGAGGGTGACAGTGGTCTCACTATATGACTGGCAGAAGGACTTTTATATCTAACATGGGGAAAAAAGATTCTTGCACCCATGACACTGATAGCATGAACGTTCTTTTGGGTCTAATGGCTGTAATTTCTGATATCTTCATAAACCTTCATACTCACTGTAAATCAGAAAAGACATCTCTAAGATGCTGTGTAAACATGGCTTCGGTTTTTGCTTTCAGCACAGCCTTATACGCCTCCAGTGCTCAAAAGGTAATTCCAATATTATAATCATCAAGTACACTCTCCTTATCAAAAGCAGCATAATGTATCAAATCCATGGCTCACAAAAATCATGGGATTACACTATGGCCCCGAAAGATTAAAAAGTGTGACCCTAAAAGATTAGAAGTGACCCGACATGCTCGCCATGATAAAACCTTTATATGCTGTTATTTTCCGCAACATGACACAAAAACCAATTGGTGAAATTCCTCGATATACTGTGGTGTAATGAGAAGTGGGTCTGTCTGTGGCGAGGTTGTCCCGCTCTGCCTCATCAAATGTGTTCCTGCTCTGACCTACTGACGGGATATGATCAGAAACATCCACAGCCAGAGCCCAGTTCCCAGGCTCCAAATGGACTAGATTGTCTAACTGTGTCATTCTCTCAGTCTGTGTGTATTTATGTGTGTGTAACATTGCCTCAGCTGTATGATGAAAGGCCTGAGATCAAGCAGGAAGCCCCTGTGGTTGCAAATCACTAACATTTGATGTGGGTTTATGATTAAAAAAAAGGGAGGGTTTTCACACATACATTTACACAGGCCATCTGCAACACACAGGCTAGTGATCAATTTACTGTGAGAACACTTTAAATTCAAACGCCCTGAGCAACCATCTCTTTCACAAACACGGTCCAGGATCCTTATGCCACCCTAGTGATGCACAATACTGGCAACAATGATAATCAATTATTTGTTTTAATACTTGGATCGTGATTATTTATTACATTATTCATCCATCCTTGGTACAAAAGCAAATAACACTGAATGTAAACAAATAATAGTGCCACATACTGTAGACAAAATGCAGTTATATTACAGTTGTAGGTTGCTTGCGTAGCAAAACTGCTCTAACTGCTCTGCATTTGGGAAGCTGGGAGCAGCTAATCACAGTACAATATGTTCAAAATGAATGCCTGTGATTGGTCAAACAGTTTACAGATTTAACACTAATATATAATAATAATAACGCTTAATGCAAAGCGTTGTTACCAAGCGTAATTAATTGCGGAAGCCAAAATTGTGATTGTGATTTAATGATTAGTTTTGCCTCCCAATCTCATTCTGATTTTTGTGCCTCTCTTTCCTCTTCCCCTCCTCTCACTACTGTAATGACAAAGAAAGTATCTGAAGAGGTTTTATAACCCAAAAAAATAAGAGAGAGAAAATTTTGCCTTTTCTTGAATAATTCCATAGTTAGTGAATTAGACAATGTGGACTTTGGTCCCCACACCCATTTGTCTAGACGTTATGTTGATATTCCATTTAAAACCAAAGAAATGCCACAAGCACAAAAATCAATAATTGAAAGACAATGAGGAGTGACTAACCCATTACAGATGTTGCCGGTTTCATGCTCTCAGCTGCATGTGTAGGCAACTTGACGCATGTACACACTGACACACACGCACAGCATTTCATAGTATTAGCTTGTGGTTTAACCTTTTTGTAATGCGGTAAAAACTAAAATGCCATAATGAAGCTACTGCTTTCTAATGATACTGTGACAATTATCCCTGAGGCAAAGAAAACTACTATTGCACTGTTGTTTAGAATTAACTGTATATGCTACAGCCTTTCATTCTGTTTTGTAATGCTTTATAAACATCTGATATATCAACTGGCAATTACAATTATCTACAGGAAACAACATACATGACACACTATTATACAATTTAAATGCTCACATGCTCACATTAATTTTAACAATAAGACCATTAAATAAACAATTTAAACACAGTGCATTATCATACATTCTACATCCAAACTGTTCATAAGAGTCTAAATCATGAGACACAACCAGCCTTACTGAAAGTAATTGTCAGATCCTGGGATGTAGCTCAGTTCAAATCTCTGCCTGGCTGCTCCACGCAAACACATGGCCCTCGGTGCACAAACTGTTCACAACGTCCAGTCCAATCCAAACTACCTAGTACCAGGGTTGGCTCACAGCCTACGACCAGGCCCTTGTTGTTTTTCCAATCCTCTCTCCTCCAGCACTAAAAATGTCCTTGTTTTATTTCTAGAGGGCTATGGAAGCTCTTCACACAGCAGCAGTAAATGTAGTCTTGCAGCAACACTCTTCGGACTGAGCGTGTGACACCAGCTCTGTCTGCTCTGCCTCTGCTGCTGCTGAGGAAACATGTTAAATAAGAAAGCCAAAAGCAATCAAGGTGAAAATGCAACGCTGCCCCCGTGGGGATTGTGCCACCTCTACTTTGCGGATAATGGAGAGAAGTCAAATGAGAACAAATGAGTGGCGCCGTGTTGCAGATCTCTCCGCTTAGAGGGAATCTGGCCCACTAATGACAACAATACATCCTGGAATGGTCTCTATTGAAATGAGATAACCAGAAAGAAAGCAAGAGCAGAGGAAAAACAAGCTGAATGTGCGTGTCTCAACTGAGAGCAATCAGAGAAGAAGAGACGAAAGGAGGAAAAACGCCTCTAACGGTCCATTTACGAATGCAGCGTCACTCTCCCTTCCAAGACTTACTCAGCCGGCCACTGTGTATCCCTCCGTTACCTAGTACAATCAAACCGAGTTAAAATCCTGCAGCAACCCGACAGTTTAGCTGCAATTTCTAATATCCAAATGATATTGTAGCATCAGCATGACCTGCTTTGTTTCTGACGGTCTGCTGCGTCCAGAGTGCCCCGCCACACTGCTGGATGTGGAAAAATGGTGCAGTTTATGGTCCTTCTGCAAAGGCTTCTGGGGGCCTGAAAGCGAACTGACTTTCGGATTTGATACCATCATCATGTGATCTCTATGATTGGCTGGAGGTCGAGCAGCGACCCCATCCAACCCACCAGCCGCTCAGTCCTCTGCCTAGGAAAGGATTACATTCCTTGGTTGATTACTGGCTGACATCTATCACCAGAGCAGGTCTCACCTAATCTCATTCAGCCTGAGGTCTTATGATCCTTAAACTGAACAAAATACATGGTTTATGTATTTTTTTTATCCACAGGGTGGATTTTCAGGCATCAAATCAAGAGAGAGAGAAATAGAGGGACGGATAGAGGTAGAGAGAGATAGAGAGAGAGATTTCCCTACCCCATAATTTCTGTGCATTACGAAACGGATCAAAGACTTTTTTCCTGTTTCTGCACCATGATGACGTAGCTGGTTTTCAGTGACCTGGTTTGATAAGTCTACTCAGTGCATGTGGGTGGCTGGGTGGGTGTGTGTATTATGACTGAGTGTATCTACTGTGTTGTTAAAAGTCTTTCTTCCTGCCTCTTTCTCTTCACTCTTCTTCCTAAATACTTTTCACATCTGTCACCATGTTCCTCCAATCCCTTTCTCTTTCTCGTTCCTGGCCTCAGCCCTCCCATGAGACGGGCTCTGAGTTGGACTGAAGATACACTACTAGAGTATGTTGTGTTTGTGATGGCGGTGCCGACAGCTGACTGACAGGAGTGTGGAATCAGGGAGGGCAGGTGGGCGATGGGTTGTTGACACAGCGTTTCCCAGGATGGAGGCTGGAGGGAGGGGAAATGGTAAAGGACCTTTGGGGGTGTTTTATCACCACAGAGTCAGGGATGGAGCCAGGCTGCAGGGCTCTAAGTAGCTTTGAGTGGAGTGTGCATCTGACTTCCCCTCTAATACACAAGAAGACAACTTCAGACCATCAGTGATGACATGGCGAGCCTGAGAAGGACTCTGAATGGCAGTGATAATGTTAGAATCTTTGTCAAAATGCTGCGGTATTTTTGCATTTTTAGTTTTAGTTACAACTGCATTTCTAATAAATGCCAGTTAAGCTAAAATCAGTTCGATGCATTTTAAAAAGTGGAAAAAGTCAAACAATTCTTGTTCTGTGCAGGAATAAAATCTGTAAAGTGGTGCTCCCACTTCACTCCTCAAGTACACCCTGTCCTGCGAAGATTTTGTTCTGTATTTTCACTCCTGCACATCAGATCTACTTAAGAGCTCACACTTGATGCTGACACTGTTCAGGTACATCTGCTTCTACTGCTTCAAGAAGCATGTCAATGATGTAAATGGATCAGGGCTGTAAGAGAAAAAGGTGGACCAGTAACTTGCAGGAGAGCAGGTACTTGAGGACTGGATTAGGAATTGCTATACACATGGCAGTAAAGTTATCCAACAGTTTTCCCCCCAAATCCATCCTCTTGTCATACAATGTAAAATGCACTGCGTAAGATCTATAAGCCACCAGTCTTGTCGTGGCTTATAGTAATTATATTAAGGTCTAAAATAATATTGCAGTTTGGTGGGGGATCTTGGGGCGGATCTAATAGCTATATGATTTACAAAAAAAGTGTAAATGCAACCAAGAAGCATTACAGACGGACTGAAAGGACTGAACTGAAACGAGAAGGTGGTTTAAGATGCACGCTAGCAAGATGTTGAGAAGTTGTAAAAGCATCCGTCTCTCCAAGACGCACACATAAGCTTTACTCCTTCAAACTTTAACTACGTCAGTAAGTGATCAGTGGAAGGAGCCACTAACTTGCATCTGCCCCCTTGACACACTGTGTATGTAAAAAGCATGTACTTTAGCACTTTAGTTACAACTGCTAAAGTACATACTTTATTCTTCCTCTAGCATTTTTAGCAGTTACCAAACTGCTTCAGGTGCACTACCGGCACTACTAGGGCCGACCTGATTTGCATATAGTCCGGGAAAACCAAGATGGATTGTAATCAGATTTGTGATCTGGCTCTAAGTGTAAAAGAAGGTGTATTAAATCACATCTGGATTTTATTTGAATACGACACTTGAGTGTAAATGGGGTCACCTGTAATGCTGCTCATGCATCACACAGTCAAGATTGAGAATGTAAATCACATTTTGACACTTTACATTTTAAGAATACAGCTGATGTTCTTATCCATGATAACTTAAGGTATCCATACAGGCTGTTGCAACATTCAAACCTGTGATCTCATGGTCACAAGACAATTCTTCAAACATCAGAACATGCTCCCCAATGTACCACCTATATGTTCACAGTTTACAGAAAATGTAAATAAGCACGATTATGCAACAGAAGTAAAAACAAACAAACAAATAAATAAATAAACATTAAAATAAACACTGATAAATTAGCAGATTTTCTGTTTTTGATCAAAATAAATAACAATAAGCTGTACACACATGCACACAGCCTGATACCTGATGTAGCACAGTTTCATTCACAGTGACAGATGGCAGCCCTTCCTCCCTTAGCCTCCATGCTCTGTGGAAAGTTTCGTGTGAAGCAAGTGGATACAAAGTTGTGCAGCCCCACATCTATCAGTTCAGCTGACAGTGTCTGCAGATCAGTGAGTATATTCTCTAATTGGCTCCAAGAACACAGACTCTATCCTCCTGTCTAAGAGCAGACCAACCGGTGCCTTCTGTGTTCATGTTTATACTCTGTGTGGTTAATACATCTTCCGCACTGCACCGCCTGTTAGGTCTCCTTTTAAGAAGAGGCACCGCTAACACTCTATGTAGGCCAAGCCCCAACAGAATATGCCATTAAGATTAGCTACAAGTCAGGACTGTTACGCCACTGCTTGCTTCTCTACTCCCTACAGAGAAAGGTTAGAGGAGCAGAGCACGTGTACATTTTTTTTATCATATTGTGAAGAACACCTATGCATAAAAAAATGCACATCACAGCTGGAATTTAATAAAGCTAACACCTCTGTGGAGCAGACAAACAGCCAGACAGTTCACTGGGGCAAATTTGGAGCAGCACAGACACATTACTGTCTGTAATTATGCTTATTGACTTCAGCTTGAACAGAGCTACAGTGTGATACAGAGAGCTGTTGAGTTGAAGGGCGGGGTAGGGGTGTCCTCTGGAGGGCCTGTAAGTAATCAACACCACAACACTGGTGGGTAATTAACATTTTTTACCAAGTATTTGAACCTATGAGAAGATACAAGTGTTTGGCACTCATCTGTGACAAGACCTTGCTGCTACATTACCACATGAAAGACATCGTCGCCCTAGTCATCCCTTCTAAAGAAACCACATTAACACCCTGTGTGCAACATATGGGAAACGAGAACTGGCTTTTGACTTGCTCTAAGTAAAAGATAGCTTCACTTCTATTGGGTCTAGGCCTTTTCACAGACAACATTTTGACAAGTCACAGAAGGAAAAGTACAACTTTTAAATAATATAATTAATGATGGCTGAATTTCATCTAGCTTCTTCAGTTTCAGGGTCCTGGTATTGTTCATGCTGGCTCACTGTCACACTGTCATGGCTCACTGGGACACTTGAAGAGAACTGAGCCATCGTTAATGTTATTAGTAACACCCATGCTTTTCCTACTATGACAAGTCAAGATGTCTGCCTTTTAAAAAGGCATAACGGGAAGTGACTCTCCAGTAGATGTTTGGAAAACACACAGTAGAGCAAAAAAGACATAAAATTTTCGAGAGACAGGGAGAAGAGACATTTGTAATTTCAATGTTTTACAGTATACAAAGAATATCCACTAAAATCCTGCTGATCGTATTCAGGGTCGCAAAGTGCTGGAGCTCACTGCAGCTCACAAGTTTTATTTTTCCTCCATTTTGTTTCCTCTCTGGGTGGCTAATTTTCTTGTTTCTACTGGATACACAATGGAAAGCCACTGCATCATACTGTATACTGTATAAACATTTAGCATGATGCAGCATTATGTCCCTAAAGTTAAATTAAATTAAACATCAAAGACACATAGTAAGGGAAGACTGTTTTTCTATTAGGACTCAGGCTATTGCTATGTATTGTATTTAAAGAGTAACTAAACACCAGGCTGAAAAGTAGTGTTTCAATGCCCTCTCTGGTTGAAAGTTTCAACTCTTTTGCATGTCTGACTACATCCAGCGTCACTGATGGATGTGGTGAAGAGTGTGCTTTGTTGCACCGGTAACTACACCCACCAGTGTTTTCACGGTGTACTGACACACTCTGGAGTACGCTGCTACATCACTGCAGTGAGTTACACCGCAACAAAAAACAAAAAACAAAAAAACAGGGGTTTCGGGGGGTGATCAGTAACTTATGTGTTAAAATTATAATTTCGAAGATTTTCATTTCCTTGTCTTTCGCAGCACCTATGGCGTAAACAGTAATTGCAGGTGTGTTTTTGGACCTCACGTTCAGTTTCATCGTCGATAAACATTGACCTCTTTTACTCACAACACTAGCAGAGATGAGAAAAAAACAGTACGCTGCTTCACACAGGTGAGTTGAAGAGCGAGTCTGTTGCGTTAAAAGCCTCATTAAAAGCCCAACTGTGCGCCGCTTGTGAGTTTTCCGGGAAAGTCGTAATACTGCAAATGCAAGGGCTTTCATCAGTGGGCCATAGGCTCAATCATCATTGTGTTGCATCATTCAGCGACAGATAGTGACTTAACAGACATTTATTTAAATGAAAATCTTTGAGATTATATCTTTAAGTTGAGTGTTATTTTTATGTTCGACTCCAAAGTAGAACTCATGTATCTTCCTGCTGTACAATCACACACACAAGTAAAATTAAGGCACCACAAAATGAGTAAACAGTGGCGTGCAACCATTCACACATTAACAGCCCCCACGCACAAACACGTTACAGATTTTCCAGCTTAACATGAAGGAATATCCATGGAGACCCTCCCTCCCTGCCTGCTGTGCTGTAGCATGTTGACTGCTCAGTGCTTGTCAGTCATTGTTCATTTTTACAAAGCGCTCTGTGCAGAGAACATAGAGATTTGTCGAGCTATTCATAACCCAGCAAATTCTATTGTAACCAGACACTGGGCTGTATTTCTGCACTGGAAAAAAATGTCTTAAGAACCACGGCCTCCCCATCTCTTTCTCTCTCTGACATACAAGTCATTGAACACACACACACACACACACATCTCTCTCTCTCTCTCTCTCTCTCTCTCTCTCTCCCTCTCTCTTTCTCTCTCTACACATGAATTTCTTCTTGGTTCTGCTAAGTATGCATTTTTCATTCCAGTGAGCAAGCTGCATTTGAAATCAAAGGCAGTGACGGTGCGTGGCTGTCTGGCTACACTGAAAGTGAGGAGGTAATGAAAAAAGCTGAGGGGTGAGTCAGAGGATGCTTTAATAATCCTTGCTGCCCAAAATAACATCTCTGGAGCTGGACGGACTGATGACCCTCTTAGGAAACCAGCAGTGGCCCAGGCTGGTCTGGACTCGTTACGTCGGTCGCTCCAGTTCCCCCAACATACACTTTCCCCCTCTCTCTCTTTTTCTCCCAACTCCTCTGAGTCTATTATTGTCAACAGATAAGACTGCAGCAGCACGGCACGACGCGGCAGACAGCCAAGCCCTCCCTGTACCAAATATACGACAAGACTAAGCAGGGCGGAGGGGTGTGTGCGCGGGGGACAGACAAGCTGCAGGAAGTGTGATCCAGTCAGTGGGAAGAGGGAGTATGAGGTCTTTTCACAGGTGAGCAATGTTTCTTTGATTATTGTCCAATCATTGCTGACAAATGGTGATGGGGTCCAGGCTAAATAGCTCTTCATGTTGGGTTCAAGGTTGGGCCTCCATTGTCCCATACAACACTTTTCCATGCCTGTCCCCACAGTGTTTTGCCCTGTGCGAACAAACGGAAGGAGAAAATGAACTTGTCATCTAGTGTTACCAATGCCAATCTAATATTTCTGCACAAAGCCTCCGGACTCACTTGGCGTTCTTAAATTCCACCTAATCCTGCTCCTGCTCACAGCATTTATCTTTTTAGACAAGGAGGTTATGCTCCAACAAAATTTGAACTACAGTCACATTTAAATACACAGTTAAAGTTAGCAGCCTGCTTTTAATAGAGCTATGTGTCATCAAAAGAAGACCATAATGTTACTTACTGTAAATAAAAGGGTTTATCCTCTGTACCGTGGCTTAAAACAGAACATCTCAGATTCAGTGCGTCAGACTCAGCTCTATATTGCCACACCTGGCTAATACTTCCATCGGTCTCAATGTATGGCTCGGGGAGGACAATAATTAGATGTAAAGATATTCTGTCATAAGTACTGGGCAAGTGAATGTTTTGACCCGCTGTGACATTACTTGAAAAATCACAGGATCACCAAAGTCCTCAGGTTGGCAATTCATCCATTAGTTGTCATGATATTTCACTCTGGACCAAAGTGTTGGACCAACAGACTAGCAAGAGCCTAGAAAAATACAAAAGAAGCTGCTTTACCTAATTCTACATCTCATACATGTACATACCAACATTACACGCCAGAGTAAAACATTCAATACTACCACCAATGCAGTGCTTTTTCAAAAAGAAGTCCATCAGATTACTAAGGGGAGCAGTCCTGATACTGAATGTATCAGTAACTATCCTCAGGGGACATTGCCATCTGACTGTTGATCATTAAAAGTTCTGTAGACAAACCCATGCACCGCTAAAAAAGGTAAATGCTCTACACTGCTAGACTTTGGTAAGAATAAAAGTGTTACTTTCTGCAGAAAGAAGTTTCAAGTAAGAAAGATCTTGTCTAGAAAGGTGACGAAAAACTGTAAAGATTAAGAGTCCATTCATGCTCAAATCGTGTCTGGGAACATTATAAACCCACAGTGAGTTGGAGAGTTAAAAGCTCGACAACACTAAAATTCCATCAGGTTATGCTAATGTACAGGAAATCCAATAGAACTGGGTACCACTTTGTGATTGATGTGGTTCAGTTTACTAATGCTACATGGTGAACAGTGAAACATAATGCTGATAAAACTGTGACAAGCTTAAGTATTTTATGAGAGTGTTCATACTCCGTGGCAGAGGAAACACTGAATTGTAAGTAGTGCAATTATACAATGAAGAGAAAACACACGGAAAACATGAGGGAGCCCACTTGACTGCTGCATTTCCATTAAAATGTTGCCTTTGTTCCACAGCAGTACACACTGCATATTGCCTCTGGCAATCCAGCACAGTTTACGTTTATCACCACAGCAGCTATTTTAACACATCATTTATAAATTAATAATAACAGATTATTGTAGTAAAAGCCTTGTGTGTGTGGTGGGGGGCACTTCACACCTTTACAAAATGGTTTAAGACCTGCGTTCTGCAGAAATAAGACAATTCAATGTAGAAATGTCAGTATTTTGAATACAGGTATGGGATCAAACGTAGTACATATTTCTTTCTTATTACCCCTTTCTTTGCTACAAACAGCTTATCTGCTTGGATGTTGCTTGTCACAAACAGTGGCCTAAATGGGAAGCACAGAGATTGCCAGGCAAAGGAGGCATAAGCACTCTCCAATTACATCCATAGGGAAGAGAAGCCACCGCAGCCAAGTTACCCCAGTGCATCTCTGTGGCTGGGCCCTGGGCATAATCAAATCAAGATGTATGCTACTTACAGTATCGCTCACTGATTGCCCAGCTTAACAAACTCTGATATGCACTGACTGCTAGGTAACTGGCAGCAACACACAGCAGACATCACATCATAGAGCCAACTTTGAAAATCTCCATCATGCTTTATCTTTATCAGGCATGCAAACTTAAGCACTGTTGAAGTCCCACTGTATGCAAAGTGAATTAGTGCTGAACAATCACTCCTTAATGGTCTCATTTGGAAAGATTCAAATTTAGCTCTTTTTTTAATTGAGTAACAAAAGACAGAATTTAAGCCAACAGCAACAAAAAGTTAGACAGTAACTGAGACACACAGCCACACAGGTTTTGTCCTACAGTGTTGCCAAATTAGGCATACAACATTTGAGAAAGTGCAGAAAAGCAGAATAACGGGAGACGTGTACAATGGGTTCCACAGGAGCAATCACATTAGATGATCTCATTTTCTTGATCCTATTCTGGGACTATTTAGCAAAACATGTTGAAATATTTCCCCATCAGTTACTTTCTGAAAATGCTATTCATTTTGGTGCATTTTTCAAATTAATAAACTGCTGTGCCCCCCCCGCCCTCCCATCTTCTCCATTCCAGTTTCTTTGCCTTTCCCCTCAAGTCTCTCTTAAGTTGAATTCAAACAGATTGGCTGCTAGAAGGCTTGCCTGGAGGCAGACAGGAAGCTGTGCATAACGGGAAGACGGTGCCTCCCGAGCTCTTTTCTGAAACACTTTCCTTGTCTGAGAGATGTCACTATACATACACACATAAGCACACACTCACACATCAAGATCAAAGAAACATTGTGCAGCTCTGCTAAGTACAAGGGTTGAAGAGTTTGGGAAAGCCAACAAGGAAATAGATATGGAAGATACTTGTCTGAAAAATTAAAAGAGACTCCAATTACTTTATACAAGTTTTAGCACACAATGAGATGTCACAAAAGATATCTTTCTATTTCTTAATGACCATTTTAATGCTTACTTCATTAGAGCTACACCGTTGCTTCATCCCCCAAAAGTACTGGTTTGGAAAACCCAATCATACTAATAATGCAGGATAGATGCAGAGAACAACTGCCATGTAGAGAAGAATGGATTAAAGCAATGTCAGGAAACTTTTAACACAGATAAAAAATGACTTTACAACATTCACTGATATGTAAAAATATTGCTTACTTTTTCCATTTTTCCCCAATCGAACATAACTGCAGCACTGCCTATTGGAGCTTTTACCACATTTTAAAAAATGCGAGCTTTGTGACAAAGTTTCGCCATACCTCTTTGTCTGATGAAAAAGCCAATCGCTGTGTCCCTGTGTGCTCAGCAGAAAGACCTTTTCTCCTGCGCTCAATGGCATTGACAAGCCAACGTCTCAATCGATGAACCCACGGTCAGACCTTTGCAGAGCGAGCCCCAGACCAAAGGGCTGTGTGGGTTAATTGTAATTGCATAGGACAGCGTCTGTAACACATGCCCTGAGCCAGGGAGCTGAACTGGCCAGAGGAGCCCTGGTCTGAGAAAACGTTTCATCTATGACAGCGCTTAACTTCAACTATGTGAGGAGATGGTGAAACTCAGCTGAATCAGGGTTCATCCACCTTTTTGCCCTTAGATTCATAGATTTACATACATCATAGAAAGAAGCACTCTACTTGTCTGTACAATGTACAGATAGGGTCTTTAAATTTTTGTAACTGTAATTGTAATTGTTGTAACTGGGACAGTAACTGGGTCCTTGGTTTACATTTTGATGTACCACTGCACCAAAATCCAAAGACAGCCTTCAAACTTTTAGTTATAGTTGTATAAATAAGAGCAGAAGTGTGGTGAAGCAGACGAGGGAAGAGGAATGCTATACAATTCAGTAAGCAAGGAGAGGACTGTGAATGGTCTTCTAACAGGATCAAGAGAGACATATGAATAAATGGAAGGAAGCCCGGCTAGTGAAAAAAGAAAAATCTTCAAAGTCAGCTTCTTTCCTCTTCCTAGCCACCCCTGGAGATCAGATCAACTACTATCCTAAAACCTAATGAACTAGTAAACACTGGGAATTAAATGAATATTACATGGGGTTTCATTAATGCCAGCCAGCAGACTCCAAAAATAATGAAGGCGAGGAGCGGAGGCGGGAGGAGACAGTTACTGGAGCTTCTTCTTCTCTGTGTTTACTCAGCATCTGCCTGCCAGAGAAGGAGGCTTTTGATCACTCCTCGGCTGGGTTCTCCTCTCTGCTGTGTGGCAGGAGAAGCCCAGGGAGGCCGCCGAGCACCGCCAAGCCGGCTCATTTGCAACACAAATGAACTGAGCTAATTGTACACGTGCGGAGGGACGGGGGAGCCGCACACACGGTGCAATGTTTGCAAAATATGGAAATAATTAATCTCATTGAGCTTGTGAAATACCATCAGTGTTGCAAAAGAGGATTTGAGCACGGGCTGGGGATGAGACGGATGATGATAGCAATGGGTTGGATAGACGCAGATGTTTAGATTAAGCTTTTTCATTATTGCTTTATCACACAGCTACTTCAAGTGTATTTTTGGTAATTGAATAAATTGGAGCATGAAATAGATTTGGATTTGGGGCACAGCAACAGGATTATGTGTAAAGCAGTCTCTTTCCCATTCATGAAACAATGCATGTAGATATTATGCTATCAGGTCAATTGTGCATTGGACATGTGGAGTGGAAATAGTAATAGGAGAATCACTAAATTACTAAAACAGATTCCTAGAGCATAATACCTGTACATATAGACCCTAAAATAGTCTTAAACTAATGGTGGATTTAAAATGGATTCCATATACACAGAAATGACTTAATGTAAACTGACTCAGTGACAGTATAGTTTGTTCAATTGTGTCTTGTGGACTACACCGCACTGAATAACAGGGATTTAGCTAAGAGCGTCCACCTCTTGACCTTCCAAAGCTCTGACCTTATAAGCCTCTTTAATCAATAAATCAAATGTAAAACAAGAATGATGATGCTGTGAACTACTTTTAGGAGGAGAGAGCCTTAGCTTTCAATTAGCATCACCACTGACCATCAAGGCCAGATGAGGATTGGGGGAATAATGTACGTATATACACTACCACTAAGATCCTACACTGACGGTAAGCTACTATAGCAAAGGCAGTTAAATTTAACCCCTCTACAAACTGTTAAATGGTTACTGACATTGACAAATAGCATCACACATCAAGGCATATGGTTGAAAGCACAGCACTATCCATGTGGCGTATGCAGTTTCTCTTCCCTCTCTTGGCTATTTAAAAACAAGATGACATCAGACATCTGTTTGCGAGCAGAAGAAAAGAGGCTTTTTAAGAGAAAAAAAAGACCTCCTAGGGACTGGGCTTCAAACACATGAACATACAAGTGCTGCCACATACACTCTCACAAAGAAACACTAGGACACACACACACACAAGAGCAGAGTCTCACATTTATGCCACTCAACAGCCTTCTCTTTAGTCCATCTGTGGGTGGAGAGGGAGGAAGAAGTTAAGGACCCGGGGCAGAGTTGGAAGTGGCTGAACTGAAATTGTAGTTTTACTGGGAGGACACTATGTCTACTGTAACTCAACCAATGACATGTTAAGGTTGAGAGTCACACACACATAAATGCATGCGCACACATGCCTATTCAGCCTTTGAGGGAATCAGGTCTCGCTCCCTGAGCATGAAAAGAGCCCAGATGTCAGTGCTCTGCGCAGGCCAGCGTCTCTGTTGAAAAGTACTCCATCTTTCCTTTGTTGCTCCATGACCCTTTCTGTACCTTCCTCATTCTGTTTCACTGCTGAGAACGGGCTGGCCGGTTGAACCTATACGTAATGTACATCTTACTGGGTGACATCATGTGTACACCTGGCCCTGGGACTGCACTGTGGCAACCTGTAACCAAACCTCGACAATGGCAATTTCAACTCCCTCTCTGGGCAGCAGCATTAGCAGCGGTGGCAGAAGGCCTGGGGCTGGGGACATTAGCCTGATGCTTATCTGGCTACACAGCCCACCGCTAGCTACCAGTTCTCTCTCTCTCCCTCTCTCTGTTTCTTTCTTCCCCTCTTGCTCTCTGTCTGATGTTGAGATATGATTTGGTGAGAGCAGAGAGGAGTCGAGCATATCGATTCAGCCTCTACTGCTGTCTCTCTCGTACTATTCATCCCCTTTTCCTCTGCACTGCTATCATTCCAACTCTCCACTTTATCTCTCTCTCTCTCTCTCTCTCTATTTGTCTCTCTCTCTCTCTATCCACTTCTTTTCTTTCTCTTTCCAGCGTGCAATCATAATAACCCCTCTCTTAGACGCCCAGGCAATAAACCAGGGCCTCCCTTCTTCCTGCGCACATCTCCCTTGGCGAGAACAAAACCAATAAAGGGCCGGCTTAATTACAGCTGCTGAGTGCCGCCAACACCCGGGTACAACACCATGGGGCTGAGGGTGGGCTGAGTGTGGGCGAGGTGTGACGGGATGTTGGGGGGAGGTGGAGGTTGTATAAGAACTATTGAGGATACAGTTTGAGTCTCAGTCTGACTCCCACACCTAAACCCTCAAGACGCTACTTTATAGTACTCACAGAGATGAAAAAAAGAGGTGATGGTAGCCTAGAGGCTGGCTGGGAAAATGTGGGTAGGCCTTGCCTTCAGCAAGGCAGTTAAGTCCCAGCAGCTCCAGTGGTGGAGCTCAGTCAGCTTGATTTTGCCTCTGCCAGGCGTTAATGTTTAACTGTGGGAAAGCGAAGCAGTGCTTTGCTGGAAAACAAAATATACTCAGTCAAATTACCCTGGATAAAGAAGGGTAAAAACAGGAGATAGGTAAATGTTATATATATATATATATATACTACAATGTGGCCAATGATATATCAAGGTGGATACACCCCCAAATCAACACAAGTGTCCAGGACTGCGAAGAGCCAAGGGAGGGACTGCTGTGGATCCATGTCCTTGTCTCTCGTTGTTTCTAGGTCTGCAGCCTGTCTCCTCCTCCTCTCCTCCCTTCTTCCTCCTCCCCCTTTCCTCTTATTTTCTGCCTTTCCTTTCCCCCAGTTCTGTCACATCAACATGAATCTGGGGCTCCAGGGGTTCAGAGTCCCACAAGCTGCAGCCTGCTATGTCTGCCTAGTCTACTGCTCTGTCACCATGGTGACTGATGCCTGGGTGTTCCTGCCTCCTCCTGGTACTTTCTGTCTTCACCTCTCTGTTTTCTTTCCTTGCTTTGTCTCTCCACTGAGCTCCTCTCACCTCACATCCATCCATAATGCTTGCTATCAATACAATGCAGGTTGACAAGAGGCTGCAAGAGTAGAAATCAGAGTGGAAAGTGTGCGTTTTGTATGCTACATGCATGACAGACTGGCTTTAATGAAGCTACTTAAAGCCTTTAGATGTAGAATAACCACATCAATACGTCATTTTGAATTTCATTTCATGCCAGAGGAAATGAAAACCTCCAATCCATTTAGTGATGTCTGTGATTGTCTGTGATTGTCACTGATGCTGTATGTGCCTTTATTATGCCTGGCTATGTTCTTTGTATGTTTGACACTTTTGTTTGTTTGGTTATGTATTTGTCCTATTGCTGTTACCCAGGTTCTCATATTAGATCTCAAATTAGATCTTGATCTCAATGAGATTACCTGATCAAATAAGGGTTGTAGATGTAAAACTGGTTAATTCCACATGCTTCTCTCTTCTCTCTTTGTTTATTTTATTTTTTCCAAAGTAGGATTTACTGAAAAATGTGCAGGACTCATTTACACACAAAAGAGACCTGAACCAAAGCAGAAGAATATGGAAACAAATGTCCAGACATGTCCAGATGCTGGCTAGACCTGAGATGTCTAGTAATGAGTGCAGAATCGGCTATAGTTGTACTGTAGGAGAAGTCAGTACAGTTTTAATATTCCTGATAACCACTTCAATCAATGATGTATTGCCAAGAAGGAAAATAAAATTAAAATAAAAATAAAATTGAAAACATTGCTATTTCAGTAGGTTAGCTGCCTTTCAACATCACAGTAACTTTTTAAGAGAACTGGTTAGTTTGAACTCAAAAAGCTACATGTCTGTCATGTAACTCTGCTCTGCTAACAAATAATGAAAGGATGCCCACTGCACTTACAAACACACATTGCTTAACTATCTCAATCTAGGGCTGGTACAATACAAATTAGCTGCTGCAAATGCAATGCTGAAAAGCAACTCAAATTTGGCTCTTAGTTAAGAGGTCACACCTCCTTAAATAACTCGATTCAGGTTCCATCACTACACTGGCTTTAGAGCACTTTCAATGTAACCCTTCCTGTACTGTATAAGCTTTCATATTCTCTGCAGTCTGTAGAGGATTAGATGAAGTGGAATCGTCTTTTGTGACAACCGATCACAAAATTTAAGTTTCAAATTCTGTTAATTGCATTATTCATTTTCAATGTATTTGGGCATGAACTCTGAGATAATGCAGATAATGCATGCTTTTTTTTCAGTACAATAACTGTCAGTGATGTATAAATGAACTTTGTTAACAGCACAGAGAGAAGACATTTAAGCAAAACTGTGTCTCAAGACAGATCAGAGTAGGATTTGAGATGAAAATATACAATACATCACATCAACAGTGATTTGCTCCACCCTCCTGTCTTTTTCTTACACCTTATGTAACTTTGTTAGAAACACCATCCCTTGTTCCATACCTTCCTTCGTCTTTTTAATCAGGCCCTGCTAACATCAGGATTAACAGACAGGGGAGATACATCATCATTTCTATTGATCAAACGTTACACCATATCACTATGGCAACCCCATCGTTGGAGGGGACAAGTGAAGAGAGGGGTATGGGTGTGGGAGGGGGAGAAAGCCGGGGGTGTTCCACTTCAGAGGAACCTTCAGTGTACAACTGACAGTGGTAGAAACAAGTTGGTTTTCCTCCTATCTGTGACTGTACTCGTTGTACCGCACATATAAGCAATAAAATGCAGAAGTGCACAGCTGCAAATACGCTGGCACTGCAGGAGGACAATACATGAGACTGTGGGATGAAGTGAACAGCTGTGAGTATGAGGATGACTCACTAAAATCACACCCAAGATTGTGCGGCCCATTTGGAATCATTAAACAGCAGCAATATGGGTTTTATTTAATATGCTGGATTTGAAACACAGTGCAGCTTTCAATGCATTGCATCTATGCAGAAAATCAAATGCAGCTATTCATATCCCACTTATACTATCACACAGGCTCATCTGGGAAAAGACTATATGATGTGTACCACAAACTCAATAATGTCCCCTCTATCGCTTCATACACCAGTCCGACAACAGACACACTTTGGTCTCAGGCATTTCACGGAAGCAAGTACAAAGAGCTGCCATAGCAGGGGGGGGCTAAGTGGGAGGTGTGTGTGTGTGTATTAGAGGAGGGGGGCGAGCATGGTTGCAGTTTAAATGTAGTGACCACTCAATTCAAAACCATTCAGGCCTTCTAAGAACAGATCCCCACACCCCATTAGGACCTCTGCTGACGCACACATGCATAATACATGGAAGCTGGATCTAAAAGCATACAGCCCATTAGCAGGCCTGGCCTGGGCAAGAAAGAAACAGAGAGAGAGGGAGAGAAACAGACACACAAACAGCCCTGCTGGCTAGTCACTGATAACAGCACACACTGCTGGTTTGCAGAGAGTTGTGTTGTTGTTTTGTACCAGTGAGCTATATGGTACTACTTATAGACCCAGAAATGAGTGGACATGAAGGCTGACACTGGCCTCAAGGTCCTGGAACAGATTTAAAAATGACACACTTTCTACCAGTTAATTGTACCAATTAGCCAACTATATACGATATGATCATTTAGCATAGAAATGATAGGCGTAGTCCCATCGTCGTCTTCCATTCAGAGACTGATTCTACCAGAGGAATTTGCTGAGAAGAAAAAAAGGGTAGTGATGGAAAATAAGTTCAATTTAATCAGTCAGATGTGATGATTGCTGGATCACAGTTTCCAGGCACAGAGCCCCCTGTTCAGCCCTTCCAGTGGCTGAGTGTTCTGGCCATGTAATGTGAGGTGGCAGAGAGCCCAGCAATGCTGTAAATTATTTCTGACTGTAGGGTGGGGACAAGAGGGAAAGACTCGCAGTCCCTGGAGACAGACAGTGCATGGTGTGGAGATATGGGGCCTGCGCCTATAGCGAGAAATACAAGAGGCCTGCGTGTTCTCTTGGCCCTGCGGCTGCAGGAACGTGAGTCTGTTTGCAAGTTTGAAGCCCTTCTGCAGTCTGCATAATGTGTCTAACAGCCATGCCTGGCCAGATGAACAGGGGCCTCTCCATGGGGGAACGGAGCATTTAGCAGACTAATCATAATATGCTCCAATGCATCTAAGTGAGATCCAACTTGTCTCTCTCTCGACACACAACAAAAGCACTTCTTCTCCAGCAAATGTAAAAATACAGTAGGCCTTTATGTTGCAGTAACACTGTAGCTAAAATGGTAGTAAAATGCTACATTTTCAAAGAATGAAAAGTATTATAATTAAAGATTTCTTAGTACAGTGTCAATATGTACATGTATTACAATATGTATATTTATACATGGTTGTTAATGGTTCTCTGCAGTGTACTCACTATTTTATCAAGTAACTCATACCTGCTGTGTTATGTATACTTGTCCTTGCTCCAAAAACATAATGGCCTGTGTTTGAGTGTGTAGGTAGATGTAGGTGTGTAGGTGTGTGACTGTGTGTGTGTGTGTGTGTGTGTGTGTGTGTGGGTGTGTTGGGGGTGGTGTTTCCACTCATTTCCAGCTCTGGACTCTTTAAAACATGCACATTTACCCTCCTCACCCCCTCATGTTCTCCTCTCAGGCACAGCAGCGGCAGAGGCAGTATAGCACACATGCTGCAGCAGCGGTGCGCTGGGGCATACGCGCACGCGCACACATACATACACGGCTACGCGCACAGCACAGTCACACCTCGGCATGGTCACAATCTACCTAAACGGTTCATTTTACG